>CAJUYG010005069.1:0-14821 GCA_910591675.1 Galerucella calmariensis | reverse complement strand
GCACAAGATGGCAAGCATTTTGAACATCTATTATAGTAATTTTCCATTTTTTGCTTTGAATAATTTGTTGGTCGTTTTGTAATATTTATGCATTTGCTTTATTAAAAATGTGTTTTTGTTTTATTATGTACTCAATTACTAATCGGTAAAAAATGAGCTAGTGTACCTCAGCAACTACAAGTGTGCATATTTATTGACAACTTCACTGTTTTTTACAGATCATCAGTTTAAAATTTAGAGAGAATTGCAAATGTTTCAAAATAGATTTACCAAACAATTTAAGAAAATTGTAAATTGCACGAAAAGTGTAATACCTAGGTATAGCACACCCCTATACCATTCAAAAGAGGACATTTTTTTGAAAATTGTGAATTATCAAAATACAGGGTGTTCCATTTGAATTAAGCCCGCTATTACCCATTGAAGAATCTAATGATTAAACTGAAAATTCTGAACACCCTGTAAATAGATGTTTAGTACTCAATCGTGGAATACATTCAACGAATGTTCAAGTATTAGGATGTGGAAGAAAATTTGCTAGAATTTGTTATATCAATGAGTTATTAATTTTTTTCGAAATGTTCTGAAGACGGATAATTTAAAACCAAGTACTTTGAACTATAGAGAGCTGAATATTATTGAGTCAAAATCGAAGAAGCACTTCTGTAAGTTATGTTTAAAACTGCAAACAAAATTCGCACGCCATTTGGAGCTCAAACATATTGATCAAGATGAAGTTAAATCTATTTTTAGCCTTCCTAAGAAAGACACTACTCGGCTTAGACTCATCAGTAAAATTCGAGAAGAAGGTGACTTTATGTATAATATCCAAGCAGAACTCAATATGAAAAACCTTATGGTCGTTAGACGTCCTTCTTCAATGAAACAAAGAAAAGAAGATCATTTTAAGCCGTGTGCTAATTGTGGAGGGATGTACTCCCATTTGTCCCTAATATCACACTTTAGGAGGTGTAAATTGAACAGGTTAAAAGGAAGTAAAGATGTCTCAGTGTCAAGTAGACAAAAAAGTTTATTTGTTTCTGTAGTGGCTAGTGATATCCTCAGATACAAAATACTTCCAGTGCCTCGCAATGATCAAGTAGCCCAAACTATAATATCAGATGACGGAATACTTCTGTTTGGAAATCGTTTGGGCCAAAAATACACTTCACTTCATTTGTACAAAATGATACGAACGAGATTGAGGTGTGTTGCAACATTTTTTTTTTCAAGTTTCAAACTTACCTGAAATCAAATTTGAACATGTGTTTGATCCTGTCTACTATGATCATGTAATGCTTAGTATAAATGAGATGTGTTCATTAAATTGTGCAACAGGCAAGTATAAGAATCCAGCCACCGCTTATGCCGTAGTCTCATATTTGAAAAAGATTTCATTTTATTTGATATCAGAGTATATCATAAAGAAAGAGAAATCCAGACAAGAAGATGTAAAAGATATCCTTGAGCTATTGCAAGAAGGTCTATCACATGATGTATTCAAAACTGTCCAAGAGAATTAACTGGAGCAGAAAAGGAAGAAAAAAGTAATATTATCATCTTCCCAAGACATTCAGAAACCTGAGAGTTATTCTCGAAGATCGTAGAAAAACACTCATGAAAAAGTTGTTAGTAAGCTTTACTTACAATTCATGGAAATAATTACTTGGTACAGTTTTAATTTCCTTACAGCTTTTCAATCGCCGAAGGGCTGGAGAAATTGAAAGAGTAGAAATCAATGATTTTTTACAATATGAGGAGTTGAAAGAAAACGATGAGCTGTTGAAAAACCTCGATTCTTCTGAAAAGAAGAAAACAAAAAATTATATACGTTCCCTAATGAAAGGTAAACTTATGAGGGGAGTACCTGTAATGGTAAATAAAGCCAACTTTATAGCTCTCAAACTAATACTCAAGCATAGGAAGAACGCAAATGTGGATTCTAACAATGAAAATCTATTTGGTATACCTGGAATCTCTGTTAGTCATCTTTCAGCAACTAAATTAATGAATACATATTCGAAATTATGTGGCGCTAAGAATCCTGGGACGGAATTGAGGAAACATATCACGACAAAATGTGGAACGATGAATTTGGGCAAGACTGAAATAAAAGACGTGGCTGACTACTTCGGACATCATGAAAAAATACATTATGATTACTATAGACTTCCAAATGCTACTAAAGTTATTGTAAGAATGTCAAATATTCTTGAAAAGGCCCAAGGAAACGATGCAATGGAAGATACTGATTGTTCTGACGTTACTCATAATGACATATATTTCCAGTGTGATGATAATGGTGACGCAGTGGACATTAGTTTCCAAATTAATAATTATGGTGATGAATTGAAGGATTTTCATGAACACAAAGATGGTGCAGGTAAGTAGTAGTACTTAGTAGTAATAAGTGGGTAGGCTAATGTCAGACAATTGGGTCCCTAAAAGGCCCCTTTTCCAACTCATATCCTTATCCAGATAAACTTTAGATATAAATCTTTTGGTTTTTGGTGAACAGCTATTACTAATCAAACATTTTCAACTTACAGATAATGGTATTATCCAGGATACATGCAACAGTGATACTGAAAGGAACTCTGGTATACGATCAGGTTAGTTTAGGATCAATCTACTTGAATGTGCTTCTCATCCAAGATCATGTTTTATTCAGGTTATTTAAAAATAACACTAGTATAAAAATTCTGTTAAATTGACAAAACTTATTTGAAAATATCTAAAGTGATAACAATTTGACTTCACACTCTACTATAACGAAGTATTAAAATGTAATTGAATTTTGTGAATCCGCGTGTATATGGGTAACATAACACATGCGTTAACCTCAGTGGAGTTCATCTTAATGTTCTATTACCAAGAAGTTTAGTGACGAATATTTACTAAAGTATTTAATAGTTAAAATATTTCCAAAGCATAGATTGTGGCACACTAGAAAACTAGAATAATCTTTGAAAACTGCTTTTTCAAATCATATAAATTATATTGTTGTTGATAAATCTCTGCGAGCTTAATTTACAAGATGTAGGTAAAAGACTTGATTCAACAGTGCCAAAGTTCAGAAATGTCTTTATTATCATCATAAGACTGAAAATATGAAAACAATTTGGTTACCCATTTTAAGTTGTTGATAGGTGGGACTTCGTTTTGAATTTCGTATTACTAGCTATACAAGGTGTGCGCTATAAAATTTTGATAAAAGCCTTACAAAAGCACGTTACATTTGGAAATGTTTTTAACAAAAATCTTTTATAAGAGAACTTCAATGAAATATTTGATAGTGTAATAAAGGCCCTTAGGAATCTAAAGTCAGCTTCAATAATAATTTGTTGTAGAGAGCTACCACCTCTCTCACATCTCTCCACAATACAATCAGTACACATTAATGCAGTCTATGTGATAATTATTTGTTATTTCCACAATTTTTCATTTCTTTAAGTATCTTTCAGCAGCACTATTACATATGGAAAAATGTTTTATTAATTGAAATTCTATTGTCTTGGACAAATGAGGAAAAGGAACTTGTATACAAGGAATTCGATTTTTATATTGAAAATTGTGAAATGCCGTCTAATCCTGAATGCCGTGTATTTTTAGAACAAAACGTATTAAATAGATCCGTTGGCCAGTTGAGGGGCTTCATTTGTAATCAAATAAAAAAAGGGAAGCTGACATCTTCAGCCATTCCAGACAGGCGCCAAATATAAAGGTATCAAAAGTACAGTTTAAACCTGATTGATTTCAATGAAATATTCATGTCCAATGATCTAAGTAATTTTGTTGGTCATTTTCATTTACAAACTGAATTTGAATGAGTATTATTTTGCTGATAATAAAATATTGTGAATATATAGTAATAGTCTACGTTGAATTTAAACAAAAAATTTAAAACACATTTCACTACAATTGCGCTCAGTAGATACTTATTCATTAACTGTTGCTTTTTTTGGTATATTATTATTGACAATGAATTTTTCATTACATAAAATTACAGCTTTCAAAACTTCAAAAATATATCAAAAATATATTTGTATGTATCACTATCAGTTACTATCGGAACTCAAAAGGAAGGATCAATGTACAAAGAAAAAAAGTTATTGATAGTCACATGACAACATTATTAAAATAGAGAAATTAGTATCCAGCTTACAGCATTTATACCACTGTTTGCTTTTAAAATTCTCTAACCCATACATTGCTTTTTGATTAACATTTTTCTATTCACAGTAAAGAGACAGCGATGGACAGTCGAAGAAAAAAATGACGTCATGAATATTTTCAGTAATGAATTGAGAGAAAAAAACTTTCTTCATTAGCCTTTTGTAAGGAGATAATTCAGAAGAGTGAATTTTTTAAAGGAAGAACTCCTGAAATGTTGAAAACGTTTGTATATAATACTATGAAAAAATCTGGGAATACACCATTTGATTGAGAATGATTTATTAGAAACTTTTTAAGAACATTTTGTTTATTATTTACACCATCCAATTTTCTGAATTTATTGTGTGCCTAGTAATTTGGCGGCATATGGAAACATCTTCATTATTATGATTTCGAAAAAATTTCAAATATAAAATTTTAGCAGTTGTATACGAGATTTGTGAAAAACGCGATTTTAATTCAAGAATAAGGTACCTACCTTTATTTTTGAGAATATATAAAATTATTATAACAGAGTGCCCATCAACCTGGAAAAGGCAGGGAAAAGTGTATGTGGAAGTAGGGAAATACGAAAAATTGAATCGATTTGCCCGATCAACTTCAGAACACTAATTTAATCCTATAATAGTTTTGAAATATGAGAAAGTTTTTCAAAAATTTCTATTATCCAAGTTTAAAATAATTCAATTTAAAAATATTTATTTTGATTCTTTATACATTTGTAATCATGAGCTCCAAAGATATTCAATAAATGTTACCATTGAAAACTGCTAATTTGGTTCAACTTTAGAAATCCAACTGTGACCAAAGTTTATTAGGAAAGCGACGTATTGTCTAAGAAATGTGTCTTTGAAAGAGACATGCACATGCGCCAACATATACATAAATGAAGGGAAGTTTTTTATTCAAATATTTTTTTTCGCGATTATCCAATAGAACAATCGTCACGTTGCCAAATTCTTAAATATTTTTTGCACTCTTAAAACTGCGTAGGTAATGTTTGAATTATATTTTTATTTAACATATCAGCAATTTTTAAAAAATTTTTCACTTGGCCTTTACAGTTTAAATAAAAAGAAAGTTTTGAGTGTTTTTTTGCCCGCCGTTCTATAACTAATATATAACATATTACACAGTTATTGAATGCTCTTTTTCCTCCTATTCTTTATGTACTATTAGTATTTTAATCTTCAAATGACATTTATCTCATTTTTTTATTTCCAACAGTTGGAAATTACGAATTAATTAAAATCACAATTACTGTCCCAAAGTATGTCAATGACTGTTTCAACTTTTTCTATCCTATTGCAACAATAAACAAAATTTTACTACTGATTTGGTAATTTTAGGTAAATTACAGAAATTAATGAAGTAATAATAATCATGCCACTTTTATAGATGGCTATTAAAAATTTGTTTATATCACTTATCTTTATTCTTATTTTAATTTGTTACATTTTAGTACTATTATCTGTATCTGTATCTGTAGAGTGGGGAGGGTGAGTGTGTAGGCTCACAGCACTTAGGCCACATGTGATCCATTGTACATCCTCCCGAGGAGTTGTCCTCCTAGGTCATTGTCCATCCTGTCCTTCTCAGGAAGGAGGTGGACAGGTCACTAGGAGACATCTCCTTTATATCGGCAGGTGTAGGCCAAGACTCACCGAACACACACTCTCTTATTGACGATAACTCCGGACAATCGCATAAGACATGCCTGACAGTTTCATCTTCCTGTTCACACATCCTGCATAGAGGTGTGTCCACTAACCCCATAGTATGGAGGTGTTTCCTTAGTTGACAGTGACCAGTCAGAAATCCTACTGTTAAACGTAGGTTTATCCTGGTCATCGCCAAATATTTCTTCGGCGCCAGCTTTCCAGGGTCGCCCAGGGTGATCCTGGCAAGACTGCATCCTTTGATTCCATCCCATCTCTTAAGGGATTGAGCATGGGTGTAACGTTTGGCTAGTTCCGCAATTGTCGAAGTCGTTAGGCCGTAGGTGTCACTGGGTCCTAGAATTTTTAGTCCAGCGGCGTCCCTGGCTAAAGAATCAGCAGTGCGATTTCCTTTACTCCTGTCGTGCCCTTTAACCCACCTCAGGATAATATTGTTATCTGCCGAGACGTCAGCTAAATCTTGGTGGCACTCTAGTACTAGCCTCGATATAACACGTTGTCTGTTCAAGGCTAATAGCGCTTGTCTACTATCAGTGCAGATTGTTATGTTTTTTCCAGAAATTCCTCTTCTGGTTAGTTCTTTTGTGGCAATTGAGATACCAGCCAGTTCTGTTTGAACCACGCTGGTATTGTTTCCCATTCCCCACTTAATCTTCTTGAGGCTCAGTGCTCTCGAGTAAACTCCACATCCTGAGCCTTCTTTCATTTTTGAACCATCTGTATAAATGCGTATTGCATTTGCAGCGTCTGTCTCTGTGTTCTGTTTTATTTGAATTTTGTAGGGTTTGTTAAACAGAAACCTGGGTTCAATTGCATCGTTGGCTGCCTGCAGCAGAGGTAGCGCAGTGAGCGCTTCCTGCCATAGGCTCAACCTCAATTGGCCCACTCCTACTTCGGGGTTTACACCAGCCATGCGCAATCGTACCATGGCCATTAACGCAACCTCCTTGACGTGCAGGTCCAGAGGGGTCAGACCAGTAATTAGTTCCATTGCTGCGGTTGGTGTTGTTCTCATGGCTCCTGTGATGTTCAGACAAGCCATTCGCTGTATTTGATATAATTTTTGGATGGCCGTTGCTTGTAGAACTTTCGGTCCCCATGCAATTGCTCCATACGTTAACATGGGTCTTATTAGTACTATTATATAAAAGCGTCATAGTTTGATGGCCTCGCTATGCCTAAAGGGTATTTTATCTACCTCACCATTTTATAATATGTAACCAGCGCCAAACGGTTCAAAATAATATCTATTATAGTATGGAAATGACTATTAGTTGCAAGTAGGTACTAATTATTCAGGATGAGATATGCTCCAGGTCCAGACTTGAACTTCAGATGAGTAGGTACCTACTAATAAATTTAAAATTCTGATAGAAATGATGATCAAAATTTTCAATGTCCAACATTGAATAGAAAATGTGGCAACAAGGATGTTTCCGCAAAAACAGAAGCTGCGATGATAATATATTCATTTTAACAACTATAATAAATAATTATTTACGGCTCCCAGCTAGAAAATTGTTCGGTCCATTTGTGGATTTTAGAAAAGCATTCGATACAGTAAAGCACAGCCTTTTATGGGAAAAGCTATTTGCTAGTGGAATAAGCTCTAAGATCGTGAGAATTCTAAGACTGTTGTATAGTTCAGCGGTTTTATTTATTGAACAAAACGGTACAAGATCAGAAAAAATTAAGGTAACCAAAGGAGTTCTGCAAGGAGATACCCTAAGTCCTTTAATTTTCTCTTTATTCATCTCAGATATAAATCAATATTTTAGAGAACATGGGGCCAAAGGTAACGACGATAATGAAAATGTTATTATGTTACTTTATGCAGATGATTTGGTAATACTTGCAGAATCCCAAATAGAGTTAAAAAGAAACCTTAAAATTCTTGAATTATATTGCGACAGTCTTAACCTCGACGTTAACCCATCGAAGACCAAAATAGTTATTTTCCGTAAAAGCCCAAATATTGGCTACCAACCCCAATTTAGGTATAAACATGCTGTTATAGACCTGACAAATACATACGAATACCTGGGAGTTATCTTTACTTTAAACAAATTATTTGCAAACAACTTAAAACAACGCGAACAAAAAGCCAGATTTTCTCAAGGTGTGGTATTGAAAACTATAAATTATTCACAAATATCGTCCCTTGAGACCATGAGAACATTATATAAGAATGTGGTGATTCCTACTTTCACATATGCTAGCAGCATATGGGCTCTTCGTTACCTTGAACAAACAGAGAAAGTGACAAAATAACTTTTGGAAAAATCTTTTATTTTCGAAGAGATCAACAGGGGCACATATAATCAGAAATGAAACTAAATCATAATAAAACTAGCTGTTGAACTTCTTCTCAGAATAAAAAATTTAAACCCCAAACGATATGCTCACCGGGCGCTTTGTCATCTAATTAAGCTAAAAGAATCCGGAAATAATAACTTAAAATACAACTGGGTTGACCAATTACACCGAGGTCTGGTCACATACTGCGATCTAGATTTAAATATTAATAGTTGTTGATGTTACCAATTGCTACAAAAGTAAAAGGCCATCTTTTGACAAGTGACATATATATGTGAAAATGTGAAACATCTAGAAATGGCAAATATTCAGGTAATATTTAGTAATGGCAAAGTAAGCTTGTATAGAAATGATGATTTAATAGGTATAGGGCATAGAAAGTGTTTGTATGAAATTACTTTTACTGTTGTTAAACAAGAATGTTTGAATGTAGAATCTGAAAACAAAATTACAAAATTATGGCATAAAAGACTGGGACAGACCTGTCATTCAAATTTGGAAAAGTAAGTTAGAAATAATATGGTAACTGGATTAGAAGAAATAAATGTGGGTAAAATAGAATTTTGTGAATCTTGTATTGGTGGAAAAATGACTAGATTATGTTTTAACAAGAGCTGAACGAATACTTGAAATTATACATACTGATGTGGTAGGACGAATAACTCCAACAGCTCATGATGGGGGTAAATACTTTGTAAAGTTTTATTAATGATTTTTCAAACTTTGTTTTTGTGTATATTAGAAATAATAAAAGTGACGTATTCAAATATTTGAAAGAGTATGTAAACTTGGTCCAATCAAAATTTAATACAATAATTTCAGTTATTAGGTGTGATAATGGAGGCGAATATATTTCAGGGCAAATGAAAGATTTTTGTAGAGAAAATGGGACATATATTAATTTCACTATACCATACACACCTGAACAAAATGGTAAGGCATAGAGATTTAATCGAAGTCTACTTGATAAGGCAAGGACAATGATATATGACTCAAATATGGAAAAATGCTTTTGGAATGAAGCAGTGAGAGTAGCTGCTTATACATTAAATGGAATACCAGTTCTATCTTGGAAAATTCAACCCCAGCTGAACTTTGGAATGGAACAAAGCCAAATGTTAAAAATATGGAAGTATTTGGATGTACTGCCTATACTCATGTGCCAAAACAATTAAGAAACAAGTTTGATGCAAAAGCAGATAGGTGCATTATGGTAGGTTATACAAATACAGGTTACAGGTTGTGGCATATAGGAGATCAGAAGATAATAGTATCTCGTGATGTTATAATCAAAGAAGATGAATTTTACTATAAGAATAATGTTATTCAGGTAGATATTAATAGAGATGAAGTTGATAGGATATTAGAAGAAAACACAAGTGGAAGGGAACATGAAAATGAAGAAGAAAAAGAAAGTAGTGGAGAAGATGAAAATGAAGAAGAAAAAGAATGTACTGGAGAAGATAAAATTCTGAATGATGTAGAAAATAATGAAAGAAGAACTCGAAGTGGAAGAAAAATAAATGTACCAAATAGATATAAAGATTTTGATATGAACTTTATGGCAGCTTTATCAGCAGGAGTTTTGCCAACTGACTTTCCTAATGATTTTTATGATGCTCGAAAAGATAAAGAAAGGTCAGAAGCTATTGAGGAAGAACTAACTACATTAGAGAAAAATAAAACATGGGAGTTAGTCAAAATTCCAGACAATGCAAATGTTATTGATTCTAAATGGGTGTTTAGAACAAAAGAAATACAAGGGAAGGAAGTAAAAAGGCCAGACTTGTAGCTAGAGGTTTTCAGCAAGAAATACCTTCTGATGAAGAAATTTATACTCCCGTAGCTAGAATGGTAACGTTAAGAGTACTTTTAGTCTTGACACTAGAAAAGGATTGTATAATTCATCAAATAGATGTTAAATCAGCGTTTCTCAATGGAGAACTTAAAAATCCTTTTTATATGTATCCTCCACTAGGTTTAAAAAATGTGAAAGACGGTATTGTATGTAAGTTGAAAAAGGCTCTCTATGGTCTTAAGCAGAGTCCCAAATGTTGGTATGACCGCTTACACATGTTTTTATGTAAAAAAAAAATTATCGTAGATCGTTGGCTGATCCATGCTTATATATAAAGGAAAATACTTATTTGTTAATCTGGATTGATGATATTATAATTGTGTCTAATTGTATGAATGAAGTGAATGAACTTAAAGAACAGTTAAACTTGGAATTTCAGATGAAATATCTTTCAAATAAAAATAAAAATGTATTTTTGGGAATTGAAATTCGAAGAACAAATAATGAGATAAAACTTTCACAATAAATTTCAATCAGAAAAATTTTGGTTCAGTGTCAGATGAATGATTGTAAAGGTTTAGATGTACCAATTCAGCCAAAATTAAATTTAATGACACAAGAAAATTTTACAGTGATGTACCATACAAACAACTTCTAGGTTCACTTATGTATGTGATGTTGGGTACAAGACCTGACCTTTGCTTTGCTGTAACTTATTTCAGCCAATTTCAAAATTCTTTCGATCAAAGTCACTGGAAACATTTGAAGAATGTTTTAAGGTATCTCAAGAAAACCCAAAATTATGTTTTAAAATTTACTAAAACTGATAGTGTAGATGTAAATATTAATGATAGGAAAAGTATTAGTGGATTCATTTTAAGACTCAATAATAATGTTATTTTCTGGAAATCAAAGAAACAGCAAGTTGTTGCTCTGTCAAGCTCAGAGGCTGAGTATGTTGCATTGGCTAGTTGTATAACTGAATGTCTTTTTCTTAAGCAAATTCTAGATCTGATTCATAAAGCGACTAATCAAATAATAATTTATGAAGACAATCAGTCATGCATAAAAATGGTGAAAACAGTTCAAACGAAAAGATCCAAACATATCGATGTTAGACATCATTTTATTAGGGAATTAATTTCGAATAAAATTGTTAAGCTTCATTATGTACCCACTGATCATCAATATGCTGATCTAATGACAAAGTCACTGTCTCATGTAAAATTTGATATTTTTAGAAAATGTATTGGACTGTGTAAATACATTTAAGCAACTTTTGTAGAATTGAGGGGGAGTATTGATGTTATCAATTGCTACAAAAGTAAAAGGCCATTTTTTGACATGACATATATATGTGAAGATGATTGTAATTGTAGAACTGTAACTGTTGGTAATAAATGGTGATGGAAGAAACACGTGGTCGTCTGAGTTTTATTAATTGAAATATTACCAATAGTATCACCTTAAACTCAAAAGAAACAATACTAAACCAATATTTGAATAAAAACTCTCAAGAAGACCAAACTGGAATACTGCTCAGCATCCGTCATCCCACATATGAATATATTTCACAAGATGAATCTCATGATAACAATTATTTATGTAGCCCAGCTCCACTATATATTAAGAGACTTGTAGCTCAGCTCCGAACAGCCAACACTGAAAAATTGTATATCTATATCAATAGCAACTCCTATAAAATGGAAACCAATATAATATGCTCAATTTGCAGTTTTCAAGAACCAGAAACTCTCGAACACGTGCTGCTAGTCTGTCCAATGTATGAACACCTAAGATATGACTCGATCAAACCTCGAGGACATTCGCACGACCTGGACTCGATATTCATCAACGAATATCATGGATCTTACTAGACTATATCAATTTTTAAGTGGAGCAATGAAAATCAGGGCATTTATCAACAACGAATGGTTTTTATTATGAATCTTTACTAGGTTCCCTTATTGTTTGTTTATAATGATATTGTATTTATGTTTTTTTTCTCTTTACATGTGTGACTACTCATTTTCAGGTCACTCTCCTTGTTCATGTAATGTATGTACGAAGGCACAATAAACCTAATACTATTACTATTACTATTTTAGTTCTAATTCGACTTTTGAGTTAAGTTGCCGAAATTAGAATTGTGTGTGTGTAAGAAAGATCAACATGTACAAAACGAGATAACAAAAACTGAAAAACGCTGTTAACAAAATAAATGCTGATAATGAAATTTCATCTAAAACAAAAGAGAAATTAGCCGAAACCAGATTATGTGATGAGCTGCATAATAACCTTATATTTCTTCCAAAATATGAATCCACGAAATGTGTAAATAAAGAGGAACGTGAACAAGTGTTACTTTCCAAACACATGTTATTCAATGACAGCATTTTAAATGGTAAGTATGTGAGATTTTTGTACTTTCGTACTTTTCAAAATATCTATTTTGAGGAATATTACTGAAGTATATGTTTTTATTTATAATTTATTTTACGTTCTCACTTTCCACATATTTTACCAATTTTCATTCTAGTATTTCCAACTGTTTTAAGTGGACTTGAAAAAATGGTTACGACACTTTTTTACTTTCCAAAGAGTGTACTGAAAAGTCGTAGGAGACTTAAATTTATACACTTTGAACTTATTCTCATGTATACAGAGTGTGTCACAAACAATGGACACAGCGAACATGGTTTTTTGAATAATCTACATTTCTTGGCATTTCGAAATAATTCTAGATGAGTAATTCCAAGGCACGTGTGGTGTAAACCAAAAAGTTTAGTAGACACTGTGTCAAAAATTGAACATTCGAAATATACAAATTGAAAATGTGTTATACTGATTGTTCCATTTAAAGAGAAATTGAACATTGGAAATTTTCAAATTAAAAATGTGGATACTGATACCAAGAGAAACTGAACATTTTTTTCAAGCGACTGTAACACCAATTCTATTATATTGTCAAAAACGGCTCACCTGTCCCCATCTCAATTTTTTTGTTCTATTAACTGAACGAAAAATATACTATATGGTGGTAAGAAAATTCATGATATTTGACTACCCTGTAAATTTGTATAAAATAATGTTCATAACTTTTGTAATAACTGAGATATAGCTGCAAGTCATCCTTAATGGGATATTCGGTACACAATTAATTCTACGACAGTATCAATGCATCAATAGGCTTGTTGACTAAATTTGAAAACTTGGTTAATTATATACTTTAATATCTATTTTATCCCAAAAAAACCTATATTTTAAAAACAAAGTACTTTACGTATTTTGTATTAAACTTCGCTTGAAAACGCTGAATAGTGTCATGGCGTCTTGGATGGCGATACAAAACTGTTTACACTTGTTTGTTTATGTACACTTCGTAATTCTAACCTCAGAATATGTCAAAACAATGAGTCTGTTGTATGAAAATGTCAACAACAACAATGATGTTTTGCGTGGCGTGATATAACACTTCCTGATTGGTGTTCGCTGTCACGTGACTTGATGCCTATTTTTCGAATTTATTTTTTAAAAGTTTTAATAACTTCAACTTCTACGAGAAATAGACTGTTTTTTTCTTATATACGTCTCTTCATTTATAAGTAGAATCTATAAACCAAGCAATTTGTAATTAGTGGACACAAGCCTATTGCTGTCACTTTAGACTGAAATAATGCAAATGTCATGCTTTACTACGTTCTTATATTATTTTTTAATTACTTTCTTTATTTTGGAAATCATCGCTTCACCTACTAATGACTTCATTACCATTTATTACGATTCTCACCAGTTCTAACAAAATAATATCATCTCTAAGAGTGAAAACGTCGCGTATTGCATGAGTAGCGTATTAATTTGTATCAATATTTCATTCCAATTTTTCCAGATTCATTTGAAAGTGAACCTAAAACTAGTGGCAGCGAATATATTCCATCGTCTTATTGTTCAGACAGTCCGCCATCGACCAAGATACACGTTATTCGAAATATCGTAATTAGCAAAGAAAATTTGAATATATTAACTCAAAGTAAACGGAGCGATAAAAGTTTTGTAATAGGCAAGTATGTTACAAGTCCAAGCTACAGTGAAAGCAAAATACCCGTTGATACATCTAATTGTAATAATGAAAATTTATATGTTAGTAAAGAATTACTCCCACAATGGAAATAAAACCGTTAACGAGACTGAGTTATTTGAAAATGTTTTTAATAATTGCGATAGGAAAGATCTACCAACAAGTGATGAGATAAAAACGCACTATGAGACTACTGACAAATTTAAAAATCGTAGAAGTGGTGGTACAACAAACAGTTCTCAGCTTACTGATAAGTCCTTGACCTACAAAACAAAAAATTGTCGAAATGAAAATGAAATGAATGCAGCAATTAGAAAAAGTGTAAAAGAGTGAGAAATAAAATGCATGCTTGTTACTACTGTAGTAAGCAAGTTATACTAATGGTGAGACACTTTGAAAACGTTCATTCCGAAGAATCAGAAGTAATTAAATACTTACTCCTTCCCAAAGGTTCCCAAAACAGGAAGCAAGCTTTCTTAGAATTGATCAGGGTGGGTGATTTTTATCACAATTGCAACGTTCTTTCTACAAAAAAAGGTCAGCTGATAGTAATTAGACGGCCAACAGCAGATGAAGCAAAATTTGTTAGTGATATCAATTATGGTCCTTGTCCCAACTGTCAAGAATTTTTATTAAAAAAACATATTTGGCATCATGTGAAATATACATGCAAGGAAAAAGTTAATATTGATGACCAGAAAGAAGCCCGTCATGTTATTGCCGAAAGCAATGCTCTCGTGGCTGATATATTCGGAATGGGTTTTACTAAAGATT
>CAJUYG010005068.1:0-14821 GCA_910591675.1 Galerucella calmariensis | reverse complement strand
GATCGTATCAAGTCAAATTCGAAGAGGCCATGGAATTAAAAATTATCAGCTTTTTTTTAACCGAAAATACTTGGGAAAAAAGCTGATATTTTTCCGTACATCTAGGCACATTTTTATGATATTTTCTTAATTATAACAAAAAGATTGGTATTCACTTTTCAAAAGACATAAAATACATTGCCGCTAAGAAAGGTACGTCTGAATCCTATTTTGAATGAGGTAATGTTCCCGGATTCATAGGTTGCGCTTGCGCGTAATCTAAACATCAACTGATTAATGTTTGTAATACCTTTAAACGGTTCATTATGGTGATATTCTGATCTGGATTAATCACAGACCTGCCTTTTTTTCCATTTCTTCCAACGCAATGTTAGAAAGACATTAACAATCGATGACACACAAAAAAAGGTTATTAAATGAGCTCTAATTATCCACACCTATTAGTCATGATTAAATAACGAGCGTAATCATACTCGAAGAAACACTTGTAAAATGTATACAGTTTCCAATAGTAGGGACCAGAAGTATTTTTTCTAAAACCTCCCACAAAAAGACTACATTTTGTAATGAAAATTATAACGCTATGGTTTATTCAAACCAGCGGAGCAATAAAGCAATCAATCGGTCAAATTCCATGACCATACTCAATTATACAGGGTGGTCCATAACTAATGGACCAAAGTGGAATGAAAGATTCTTGGTCTGAAAATATAATAGTCTGACGCAACTTCCTTTATTAAAATATTGATGATAAACAAGATACAGGGTGGCGAAGTTGGAGTGTCAAAAATGTTTTTCACCAGTAAATTGAATGTTTTTTCATATACAAACGTTGAAATTTGATGTTACTTTTGAAAAAAGAAGAAATTACCTAACCCCCAAAAAATTAGATCTGAGTTTTTGTCACATTATAACACACATGCGCATGTTTCACCAGTTCCTTTCACATCACATATCGCTTGCTGTTCATCAAGTGAAGAGTGATGTGAAAGATTCTTGCATCGAAAATACGAAACTGTCAAGTTTTCACGTGATGTGATCGTTCATCAGTTCGTGAATCGTGGTCCTGTGTTAGACTGTTCCGACTCGCCAGTCTTTTAAGTTCTTCGCCGCATTCCCATACCAGCCGGGATGTTACCTTGGAGCTCTAAAGTGCTAAGGACAGCTTGAGTATCACTGTAGATCCTGATCTGCCCGTTGTTTTAGGCTTTCATGTTATTTGCCCTTTCATATGCAAGTATTGCATAGACCTTTGCTTGGAATATCAATGCGTATTTTCCAAGCGAGATAATTCCTTTATATTTGCTCGACTTGCTGTATATGCCCGCTCCGGTGCCGAGCTCATTCTTTGATCCGTCTTTGTACCAGATCGATTCATTTGCTCTACTGAGTGGTGGTGCTTTTTCTTCCTCAAGCGCCTTTCGATCTTTGAAGACAATCTTGAAGTTCTATATCTGGTGGTCATATGGTCTGTTGTTAATTCAAAGATGTCGTCATCCACATGCCTTATATTTATGTGTCTTCTCCCATGTGCCACGTCATGGTTCAATGTTTTCTCCAGTCGGGTTAGAGCTGCCCTTGCTTCGAACATTATGACACAATGAAGCGGAGGAAGGTCTAGCATTGTCTCCAGCGCCGCTGTAGAAGTAGTCCTCATTGCTCCTGTAATACCAATGCATGCAAGTCTTTGGACCTTGCGCATTTTCTGCATCGCAGAAGTTTGTCTGATCTTGGGCCCCTAGACCAGAGATGCATATGTAATCCTGGGGATGACAACCATTCTGTACAACCAGTGTACAATGCCAGTCCTCATTTAGTGCCGTAAGTGCGTCTGGCCACCATGAAGGTTACCTCTGCCTTCTTGATCGCGTGCTGAAAGTGTCGATTCCAAGTTAGACATGGTTCTACGATAACTCCAAGATATTTTACTTCACCCGACAATCGTATAGGTTCGCCTTAAAGCGTCAGAGGGCTTTCCAATTCTTTCTTCTGGTGAACGCAGTTATCTGTGTTTTGGTTTCACGCACGGTCATTGTCTCCCGTCTATCCACATGCAGCTTGTGGCATCGATCCAAATTTTCCTCGTTGCTTTGGCTATTAGTGTTTCGCACGAGACTCTCGTTTTTGAGAGTCTCGAGACGATACTCGGACCAGACGAGACAAGACTTTTGTTGGTCTCGTGTCAAGTCTCGTCCATGAGGTATCGCGTTTCGCAGGTGAATTTTTCTGAATGAACATCAATTTATTTTGATGGAAATTTATAAGCATAACACCAAGAATTGCTTTTAAAAGCCTCGGCTGGCGTTATCGGTTGACGGTAATCACTTTGTATTTCTGAAGCGCGCCGCCGTCGTCGTCTTTAAACCCTATTCCGACAGCCATACATTTTGCGAGAGTGAATTGTCGTCTTCGTTAAATAGCAGTCGCTCTTCGTCTCGCATGCAAATACAAAACGACACTTACAAAAGCAAATTTGATACTTATTTCAACATTGGATTGAAAGGGACAAATCGAGATAAAATAGCCAGGTGCAAAATATGTTTAAATTCGAAGGAAATAAAAATGTCACGGGAAAATACTACTGGATTAAGAAAACACCTACGAAGTAAACATTCAGAAGCATAATTCGAAATATATCCAAATGAACAAAATCAACTGGCAGGAGCAAGTACTTCCAGACTCAATGTTCCCGAAATGTTTGCTGTAAATTCTCAATTTAAGGTAAGCTGTTAGATAAGGGGTTTCTTTTAAATTGTGGAGTGGAATAGATAATATTGAGAACAATATATTTAAATGGGACCAAAAGGTAGATCGAACCGCTGTCGAAGAACAGCTTATTGTTAGTTTTCAGGCTGCGAGAGACAAAATATTGAAGCATTTTCGTGAAGCTAATTGGATTTATGCTGCAGTGTCAATTCTCGATCCGCGGCATAAGTTAGAAGTGTTTGATATGACAACATGGTGCCAAGAATTAAAAGATACTCCAATTCAGAAATTTCAACATATAAACAAAGCCTATTTCAATCAATCAGAAGATTCAGAAGGACAATGTACGAAAAAAACGGCGGCAAGGGAACGAGAAGATCCTGGACCGGAAAAATCAGATTTTTTAATTGGTTTTAATGTTTTGTATGCAGAAAACCCTACGCATGCAGAAGGAGAATGGATGCAGGAGCTTCAAAAATATTATTCCATGCCTCGATCTAATAAAGAAACAGATATACTACAATGGTGGAAAATGCATGACTCTGAATTTCCTATTCTGAGTTAAATGGCACGATATCTCTTGAGCATACCGGCTACTTCAGTCCCGGCAGAAAGATTATTCTCACGTGCTGCATTAACTATAAGAAAACATCGAAATCGCCTCAACAATAAATCTGCCAGATGTTTGTTATGTCTAAATGACTGGGTGAAAAATAAAAACATTTGCAACCGAGAGGGCTGAGGGCTGTTTTCTACCTTTGATTTTTTCATTTATTCCATTTATGAAATAATGTTATGTTTTTATTTTCTTTAGTTGTATTACTTTCAAATACATGTTATTTTTGAACAATTGTAATTTTCTCTTCCGACTCTTATATTATAGCAAGTATGTAAGTATTCCTTATTGCACTGAAACAATAAGATTATAAATGATGAGATTTCGATACTTTCACGAGACTCTCGTACGAGAAACAAGACGAGACGTGACTGAATGCTGCAAGACGAGACTTGAGACGAGACTTTGTGAATATCTCGTCTCGTTGGTCTCGTGCGAATCACTATTGGCTATGGAGGAGGTGTTGTTAAAAGCTCCTTCTATATTCAGAAAGGCTGCGAGCAGCACTTCTTTGTTTCCCAGCCCGTATTCAGCCCAGCACCAGCACCACCCCTTAGCCAGCCAGCCGTCTTCTGGTTTGCGCAGGTCAGTCATGATGAACTGCGAATTCATGTCGCTCCCTGAGGGGGCGGCATCTATTTTGTTCACCAGTTTTTCCTGAACCAAGTTTGTCAATAATCGTCATCCGTGTTCTCTTGGTGACCTCGCTGTATAAACCGTTTTGTGGGAGTCCACTCCTCAGTTTTTTGCTCGTTCGCGGTTTTGGAGGGGTCTGTGATTCTGAGCGGTTTCTCTTCTCCATTATGGCTTTGGGCTCATGTTCCTTAGGAGCAGCTTTTCAGGTTTCTCCTCCGTCCATGTTCCCTCCACCATTTTTCTTGCCTTTGTCCGCCTCCTTTTGAAGGTTCCTGAGGTCTTTCTTTTCTTGCTGGACTAGAATCCAACATCTTGGCCCCTTGGAAGATGTTGCTTCCAATCAATCATGTTATCTCATACTCCAACACTTTCACTAAACTTTCTTGGCAATTGGACGGCTCAAACATCCACTTTTCTCTCTTTCAAAAAAGAGTTTTGAAGATCATCAAGTCTTGGGATCAACTTTACAAAACATAATTCATAAAGAATTTTGAAATACCAATATATTTATTTGATCAGGAAATCCGGAAGCTACTTCCTATCTTACGATGTTATCCAATCTCAGTCAACCTCCGTAGTTCAAATGTGTAGACTATGTAGTCTCAATCGCCTGGAAGACACCTACTCACCGTTTGAGATAAGTCGATTGAATCATTCTGCAGCTAAACACTTCCTATAATCTAGTAGATTGGATAAGAAATTTCATTCAAAATTTAACTCTTCAACAACTTTATATTATAAGAATTCCAGTGATATCATTTTACTCTCGTAACCTTTTATATGAAGATTCTTATGTAAAAATTCAACTCAACAAACTATAAAATTTTCAATGTGAAAATGAATTCATTTTCTTGACAGTTTGTTAATGTGAATTTTCAGTATTTCAATCAGTAGTTACATAGTTATTTCATCGTTAAGCCGAAACCACGACCCTGATATAATTTGGGCTATCATCATTTAAAATATTAACAGGATTAATTACTGCAGGTTTTTGCCTAACTAACCAATCAAATTTGGTAGTAAACTAAGTCAGTTCACAGGGGGTTGTTACCTTATTGATCTTAAGGAAAAATTAATTTTAACAAAACTAGGAAAAAGTAAAAACATTTTAGAGCGCCACTAATTTTCTTTCCTGAAAAAAAAAATTAGAAAAAAAATCAAATTTTAAGGGTCAGCTAACTTTTAGTCTGTCAATTCAAAAAAAAAGAACTTAAAGTTCCTGTATAGTAAATAAAACTAATGGAAGTAAAAAAAAAGTTTTAAGCTCTATAGGGTAATTATCGAAGTTATAAACAGGATCTACTTTTTGAGTTATATTAGATGGGATGTTGCACCATTTGCCAAAAACTAATTCATGCGGAGTATATTTGGTTTCCGTATGTACTGAATTATTATAACAAAAACACCAAAATGGTAACCAGGAAGACCAGTCATTTTTAAAATTTTGACATTGAATACGTAAATATGCATTAAGAGACTTGTGCGTATTTTCAAGAGATCCTAAAGTTTGATGTCTGTAAGCTGTAGAGTTTAATTTTTTAATTTTCAAGAGTTTACAAGTTTTACTTAGAGTTTCATTAAGAAATTCCGACCCACGATCAGAAACGATTTCTGACGGGATTCCATACCGTAAAATAAAATTATTAACAAAACTGTTTGCCACAGTTTCAGCTTCTTTATTTTGTAAAGCGTAAGCTTCCACAAATTTGCTTAACTCACACTGTAGAGTAAGTACATATCGATTATTTTGAGCATCTACTTCAAGTGGTCCGACGATATCTAAAAAAACTTTTTCAAATGCACATTTTGCTGTTGTTGTGATGGTCATTGGTTCCACATTAGGCCTAGAATGTTTGTACCTCTGACAATCGTCACATTTCCTTATAAAGTTTTCGATATCTTTTTTCATACCTACCCAAAAGTAATATTTTTTTTATATTGTTATATAACCGATTGATCCCTGCATGACCTCCGGTTGGAAGGATATGAAAGTCGTTTATTATCACTTTCCTAGTTTCAATGTCGTCAATTTTTTTTTTATATTTTTGATGATAGAAATTTTAATATTTGCATTTTTTATTTCATTTGGAACTTTGCTTAATTCATTAATTATTTGCATGCATGCATTATTTTTTATTAGGTAAATTTCCGGAATTTTGTATTTTGTACAAATATTTTTCAGGTCCCTCAACGATGCAGTTAATGCGAACGTCGATCGAGTTTCCTGCTTCATATAAATTATATTTTCTTTTTCTACAAAAATAAAGTTCCCTATCTTATAATCATAATTATTATTATTAATTACTGCGCAGAATTCCTTGTCTGATATTACACTTAATTCAATTGAGTTTTCAGTTGGTTTGAGAATTTCCACCATTCCAGGGTGATCAAGCCTTTTATGGAGAATATTATTTTTATTTGGAATTTTTTCGTTGAGATTTTTTGTTTGTGCCCTCGTCTGGACGTATATTGTTTCATTTACGCTGTCACTCATTGCCTTGAGTTGGTCCGACGTTATTTCTATGCGAGATAATGCATCCGCCGTTACATTATTTTTACCTTTAACATATTGAACTGTAAAATCGTATTCTTCGAGAGTTAAACGAAACTTAGTTAATCTGCTAGAAGGATTAGACATGCCAAAAAGATATACAAGCGGTCGATGGTCAGTAAGAATTAAAAATTTTCGTCCATACAGGTACGGCCTAAAATGCTTTACGGCAAAAATAATTGCTGTCAGCTCCTTCTCTATTGTTGAATATCTTTTTTCTGCTTGCATATGCCACTGGCTTGTCATTCCCATTAGATAAAACATACAGCCTACAGCGTAGCCTGATGCGTCTGTTCTTAAAATAAAATCATTATCTGGAGAAAAATCCGGATATTGTAATATAGGTGGGTGAATTAACGCGTCTTTTGATTCATTGAAAGAGTTTCGACATTCAGTAGTCCAAATAAAGTCAACGTTTTTCCTAGACAGGTTATTTAGTGGTGCCGCGATGTTAGCAAAATTAGGAATGTATTTTCGATAGTAATTTGTAAATGCGACAAATCTTTTAGTTTCGTTTGCATCCTTGGGATTAGAATAATTTTGAATTACTTTAGTTTTTTCTGGATCAGGAGAGACACCTTCAGATGAAATAATATGTCCTAGATATAAAATTTCTTTTCTTAAAAAGTTGCATTTGGCAGGGTTTAATTTTAAGTTTACGTCTTTAAGTCTTTGTAGTACTTTTGTAAGGTTTTTGTTATGATTAGTAAGATTATTTCCAAATACTATAAGGTCGTCCAAATAAATGAAACAACTGTCATAGTTCAATCCGGCCATAGCAATCGTCATCGCTCTGGAGAAAGAACTAGGACTAATTTTTAATCCCATTGGCAACCTAGTCATTTGGTACTGACCTCGATCAGTCGTGAATGCTGTACAAGGTCTACTATTTGCTTCTAGCCCTATTTGGTAATAAGATTGAGACAAATCAAGATGAGAAAAATAAATAGCTCCCGAGAGAGAGTCCAAAATATCAGTTATGCAGGGTAGGGGAAATTTATCGTCCTCAATCCTTTTATTTAGTTGTCTGTAGTCTATAACTACACGCCACTTTTTATTACCATTAATATCCGCCTTTTTTGGAACTATCAGTAATGGTGCTGACCACTCTGATCTAGTTTCTTCAATAATGCCGTCTTGAAGCATTTTTTGAACCTGTTTGTGCACTTCTTCCTTTTGTGCATGTGGCAACCGATACGGCTTTATATATGCTGGCGTGACTGACTTTTGTAAAGTTATAGCTTGTTCATAAATATTTGTTACTGTAAGTGGGTCTTCATCTAAGTGAAAAACATCTGCATATTTTGCGCAAACTCTCTGAAGTGAATAATTTTCCTCTTGATTCAAATGACTTGTATTTATTAATTTAAAAAGTTTATCCAACCTATCTACCGATATCGCATTATTATTAAACTTGCAAATTTCAAAGTTATTTAATTTACTGATTTTTGGTTTAAAATTTTTTAACTTTACTTCCTCACTTCGAGTATTAAGTATTCTAACGGGAATCATATTACTAATTGGTTTAGTCATAATTGCAGCGACAAATACCCCATCACAAAGTTCATCAGATAAAACTAAACATTCCTCGTTTTCGTCTACCCAGCAGTATTTAATTACCTCACAGCGAGCTGGTATTGTGGTATAAAAATCGTATTTACATTCTATAGGTAGAGAAATCCGAGTATTGTTTACTAAAAATGAAAATATAAACTTTTCGTAATTAATAATTGCTTGAAATTTATAAAAAAAATCTGCCCCAATGACCCCGTGAATGCCGTTCTCAAATGCATCCATCAGCAAAAAATTGTGAACTATATTTATGTTATTAAAATTTAATGTAATATTTGCTGAACCCTGTGAAATTGTTGACCCTGAAATCCCATTTATTTTGACCTGTTTTGAAAAGTCAATACTCTCGTGTGTTGAAATAATTTTTTTAAAAATGACGCTGACTGACGCCCCAGAATCTAATAAGAAAAATAATTGTTTATTGTTATAATTAAATTTTACATAATTTAAACTATTTAAATTTAGGATAATTGCAGAATCATTGTTAATTTGCGCCTGATGGGCCTCGAAAAAATGTTGACTGTTGACAATATTCACTGTTGTTCCTATTGACTAGGGTGTCAGTGTTATCCTGGCCATTTTGCATATAGAACGTTCTTTGAGAATAACAACTGTTATTGCTTCTATTTGAAGAATTGTAATTATTGAGACGTGCTCTATTACCTCCATTATTTCGTTGAGAAAATTGTCTCGAATTGAAAGCTCCTCTATTTGGATTTATATTAGCTGAGCCACGGTCGTTGTAAGAATTCCTATTGTAATAATTATTATTAAATGAGCCGCGGTTGTTATAAGAATTTTTATTATAATTGTTAAAACTTCGAGAATTGCCCCTGAAATTCGCGCGACCATGTCCACGAAAATAAAAAATTTTATTTTGATTAGGCAGTTCCTCGTCTTTGGCACCGCGTACTGCCTCATTCAATGTCGAATAATTTCTAGCCTTGATAATAGTTCGCAATTCGGGATTTTGCAGCCCGTTGGCAAAAGTGCTAATTGCAATTTTTTCATTTACATTTCTTAAAATTTCGATAGCATTGGCGTTACCTTCAGCCTGTGTTATGGTTAAATCAACTAATAACTCTTCTATAGTTTTGCTAAACTCGTCTAGGGATTTAGAGCCTTGCCTAGCACTACTAAGCTTGACAGATAAAGTTGAAGCAGCTTTTTTTGTCAAAAAATGGGCTTTAATATCATTAATAAGCAATTCATTATTGTCGTATTTGTCTTTTAATCTAATTTTTGCGCTCTGCGTTGAACGAGTTTTCAAAACATAGGTAGTCAGTAGTTTTTTACCATCATTGTCTAACAACGAGTCATATAACTCAATGGCATCAATAAGCAACTTCGTACCGTTTTCAGAGCCATCCATAGCAGGCAATAAGCTAGCAGCAGTGCGTAAATCAAATTTTTCCGCCATGGTTTCTATGCTTACCCCCTGCTCTGAATTTTCTAACCTATTATGTAAAATTGATTTTATTATATTATCTACATGTAACTTAACTTGTTTTATAGTATCTGCCTCTTGTCTACTATCATTAAAATTATCCCGCAAATTTATATATTCTAACTCTAATTCATTAATTTTATCTAACTTACGCCTAATTATAGTAATATTCACTCTTCTCTCCTGGCTGTCTTTGTTTAAATTTCTATGAAATACTTTTAGTTCCTCCAGTAAATAACGAAATTCTCTCTCCTCAACCATATCATATCCATATCCACAATTTAAACTCGTTCAGTGTTCTTAGATATTTCTCGTCTTATTTTTCTCTCCAGTTGTTTTTAACATCTCTTGTAGCAAAATATGCATATACCCACAATTATCAGACCTAAAACAATCAAAACCAAGACGTCCCTAGTTGATGTTACCGTTAGTCTTGTAGTGGCCGTTGCTCCTCCACTATTGCCCGCCTGGGCTATTATTACTTCTTCTTTGACCTCTTTAGTGTTTTGGCTTCCCATAATATTGTATTTGCTGTCCTTTTCGGTTTCTAATAGTTCAGGGCTCTAATTATTTTCTTCAACCAAACCATTTAGCCTTTTCGTTTTCCAATCTGAGCGCTATTCAAATTTTCTTCAACCAACCATTCAGAAAAATAATTCGATTGGCAGGATCGCCATGTAATAACCTTTATTGGTTATTTTGATGATGTTTTTCAATGTTCGAAATCAAACTATTTGTTTCTTCTTTGGTTATGATATATATTAATGTGTTTGTTGAGTTATAATATTATATGTATATTTTACCGGTTAGGTTTAAAAGCAGCTCCTTTCAGCTGAACCTCGCCTTTTCATTATCAGTATTCCGCTTATTTTATTTTATTATGTAAGTAAATAATGAATAAAGACATGTTATTATTATTATTATTATTATTATTAAACATAATAGGTTTATAAAAAACCCAAATATAATATATCTTTATTGTAATAATGCGTAGTATAAACTGTTGTCTGCTATATTCTTATAATTATTGTTCTATTCGAAAAGTAACCTACTTATCTAAAATCCTAGCCTAAGCAATATTGCATATTAATTAATTACATATTTATATTTAAATACTAAAACATTATCATACATAATGTATAGGGTGTGACACACTATTGTAACTATAGGATGTCACACACTACAGTATACTTTTAGTCTTGAAATTGCAAAAAAGGGTTAGTAAACAAATAAAAAAATACTAAACACACTAAAACTCATGTTTGTGAAGATGAAGTCCAGATGGAGTTGTAACGTTAATTATTGGAACTTTGAGGAATCTCTTGGGGCTTTTGTCATCCAAAGCACTGATGTACTCCTATGGACTTTTTTACTCCAAGGAACTGATGGTTGGTACTTAAGGGACTGTTGTAGTCCAGGAGACTGTATAACTCAGGAAACTTGTATCTCAGGAACTTCTAGGGACTGTTGTAGTCCAAGTGAATATTTGTCTACTAGGAACTCTGTCATAAAAATTATACCGGTATAAGAAAAAAATGTGACAAAAAAATTGAAGCTTATAAGGATATTTGTCCAGCTCAATAAATACATTTTAATAATCGAATTCAAGGATTCGTCCTGAACAAATATCAATTTTTTCAAATACGGAACAATCAAATTTAAATAAAAATATCTAATGTTAAATTTGCTGAATACAAGAAAAAAGGTATAACCATGTGGCTTGAAATTAATATAAGTTTTGACAATTTGTACATAAATAATGAACTAATGATGTGGTTGACGTTTTGAATGCCTACTATTGTTTTTTGTTTCATTTTAAAAACCTACAAACCCAAATAATTAGTAGGTACGGTTCACTTCAATTTAGGAAAATGAGAACGATATTTTATAGGACATTTTGTAGTGAAGTGATACATTGGGATTATTTTTGGAAAGAGAAAAAAATAAGCTTTTTGTGATGGGTCACACTACCTGGGTTGTCATTTTGGAAAATTCAAGATGGCGACCGTACGCTAAACGCTGACGTCAAAAACATTTAACATTTGCTCCAAAATATGCAGAATATAGTCTCATTCATTGTCCTAGAATTCAATAACTTCCCCTTCATCCATTCTAAAGATAATAATAATAATAATTGGTGCGAGACTTTTCAGCAACGCTGTAGATACGGTTAAAACCACTCAGATGTGCTGAACTGTCAATGTGTCAATTATAAATGTCAGCAGTTACAATATAAGTTTTGATAAAACTACAAGCCAAAAAATGGTCCGTAGTTTTTATTCAAATAAACGCCAACGTTCAACATAATAACAACGTTACACATTCTTGCTTATTTAACCTATCTACCTTGAAGATACTTCAGGAGTGATTGTTGTGAATGAGTTTTCAGGTGATCTTATTCAATTATTTTGTTATTATCCGTAGAATTCCGTATTATGGCACTTTTAGTACTTAATTTCCGTGTAAACGTTTTTAATACTCCAGTTAATATTCCTAAAATTCCGTATTCATGCACTGCATAATTTGAAAATTCTTCATTATACCTACTGTGTTAACTAAACGCCCTAGAAGTTTGAATTTAACACTAATTCAAATATAATGGAGTTTCAAACAAATCAAATCGTTTTATTTCATATATTCATTTATTTATTTATTTATTCATTTATTTATTTAAAATTTCAAAAATTAATTAAAATTAAATTCACAAACACTTTTTATAATTTTTAGGTACAAATAATTTGTAATTATTTGTACCCAAGTGAGTTAACACTTGTTCGTACAAAAACATCTCAAATAATTAATGTTTTCTTATTTTGTTATTGTCTATGGTATCACCTCTACCTCCCTTGCCCCGTCACCAGTAGCCCCACCGTCTTATCCTCAGCCACTTCCAGTCCACACCGTTCTCTTCTCCACAATCTTCCTACACATCCTCTCCGCCTTTCTTTTTATCTCCACCTCTCCCTTTGCCGTACATACCAGACAGACATCGTCCGCATACACCGTAATCTCACATCCCTCTTCACTTGCCATCCCACAAACTCCATTAATCACACACTTCCAAAGCGTCGGTCCCAGAACCGAAACCTGGGGCACTCCAAACTCCGTCCCATACCTTCTCCCCCTAGTGTCCACTATCGCATGCCCCGTCAGGTAGTCCGCTACTAGGTTAACTATCCACTCCCCCACTCCAAGCTTTGTCAACGCGCTCAACACCGCCCGTTTACTGACACTGTTGAACGCGTTCCTCACGTAGTAGAACACAAGCAGGGCCAATTTCTTATTCCTACCGTTACCGTGCCTAGCCCTCTGCCGCCACTCTGCACAGCGCAGAGATGCATGACTTCCCTTCCACAAACCCATGTTGGTTTTCCCTAAAACCTCCATTCCTATCAACTTGCTCCTCAATCCTAACCTTTATTATCCCCTCCATCAATTTCCCCAATCCACACAGCAGGCTGATGGGCCTGTAGTCCCCCGCCCGCTTCCCATCTCTACCCGTCTTCTCCACAAGGATCACCCTGACCACCTTCCACCTTTCTGGGAACTCTTCCTCCCTCAGTATCCTGTTGAACAGTTCCAAAATGTACCCTCCATTGTCATCCAACAGCCTCTTAACCATATCACCTCTCATACTACCTATCCCTGGGGCTTTCTTAACCTCAACATTTCTCCCCCCCTCCTCTATTTCCCACTTCTCTACCGACCTTATCCCTCCCATTTTTTCTATCGTCCCAGTAATCTGGACTTTCCGAACTCTGCCCTCCACACCTCCTTTTACCCCTGTGAACAATTTCTCTATAATCTCTTTCTCCCAATCTTCCCCTAATCTCTTTCTCCCAATCTTCCCCTAGCACCTCGTTCCTATTTCCACCCATTCTTTTCACCGCTATCTCATACGCCTTCCCCCATGGGCTGTTTTCCAACTCCCCTAGTAACTCTACTACTACTTCTTTCATTTTTCCCTCTCCACCCTGCGCTCCAGTTCCTTCTTCTTCTCCTTCATTTTCCCTCCATCCCTACTTTTCCCCTCAACATTCGTCTTTGTTCCTTCTTACACTACCTCCACAGACTCTTTATTTCCTCATTCCACCAGTGATTCCACCTGCGCCTATTACCCCTTTTTCCTTCTCTCCTGCAGCTCTGTATCACATCATACAGTTTCTCCACATCATGCCCAAGTCCCCTTTCTATTTACTCCCTTACTTTCTTCCTCATTCTTTCTGCCTCAGCCTTCGTCCACTTCCATCCCCACTCTTCCACCAATTCCTTTCTCCCTCCTCTTATATTCGTCTCCACATACCTATGTAAACTCAAGCTCTCCTCATCCTCCAGTGCCCTCCAACCACTCACTCTTTCCCCCAGCTATTCATCACTTGCTGTTATGTCAATAAATGATGAACCCCCGTCACCCCTCACGAAGGTGGGCAACAGTCCATCATTCAGCACCGCCAATTCGTTGGATGTCAACACCTCCTCCAGGATCTCTCCTCTCCTGTCCGTTTTTCTCCCTCCTCAAGCAGTATTCTTAGCATTGAAGTCGCCTGTCACCATCCTTTTCATAACTCTCCTTTTCCCTTTAGACACTCGAAGATCTTTCTCCAGTCCTGTCACACTTTCCTCATATTCTTCTAGGCTGACATTTGGACACCACTATGTCTCCAATTCGCACTACCACCCAACCGTTACCCTCACTTCATCCGCCCTCATTCCATCTCCCACTACTCTTATTCCTGCCTCTTCTGTATCATCCATTATCCAACCTTTATTTCCCACATATCTAGCGTTTACCTCAGATCCACACACCACATCCACTTCCCTCCTACCAATTACCTCATCTAGAAAATCATGTGCTACTCTGCATTTCCCTTAATTTATTTGTAACAACCTCCATCCCTATTGAAGTCCAGCTTAATTTCCCGTTTTCCTAGTAAGGCTACCGCCTTCTCACATTCCACCCTCACCACCGCCATTTTCATGCCGTTCCTCTCTCTCACCACTTCCAACACCCTTGTCCCTTCCCCAATCAATGGACTCGTTACTAAAATTTTTAAATCATTTTTAACTGTCGTAAAACAAAGTACTAAGGATAAAAATATGATTCTGAAAATTTAATGCCAATAGAATATGTCGTTCTCCCAATACAACCAATTAATTAGGCATACCGTAGCGGGGCGAAGACTATGACTGTGACGTCATCGCATATGAAAGCAAACATTACGCTTCTGACTGTAACGTCCCTCGCGTAGAATTTATTTATTTTGAATTACTTACTTACAAAATTTTGTGTGGA
>CAJUYG010005067.1:0-14823 GCA_910591675.1 Galerucella calmariensis | reverse complement strand
AAATTTAACAATTCAATTTTATGTTTCCACTAATTTTGTGGTAAACGAATGTCCAATTTGTATAATGCTACGGTTTCCTTTTTTAAATATACGATGCTGTTATAAGTAGATGTTGCCAGTCGGACTCCCTCATGGAGGGTACCGTACCATTATCTATAATAATGAATATTCTGCTAAATATTTCAAACGTCTACCTGTTGTCGTTATCAATATCAAGCAGAATGATTATTTAAAAATAAAATTAACAATAAAAAAAATCCTCGCGGGGAATCGAACCCGGGTCTACCGCGTGAGAGTCTGGTGTGCTTACTACTCAACCACCAAAGAATATGCAAATTGTTTATCTATAACGTCAGATGTATTACATAACTTTTGCTTAAAAGGAACTAAAGTTCCTACCGTGTGTCCCGCGAGACGTTCTACCTTTTTTATTAGTGCATAAGACGTCTATTTTATTTCCCCATAAGAAGAAAAATACATAATGCTGAGTTTACCCATCAATTAACCCATAAGTACATCTCGTAGTTTTGCTTCTGTTTCTGTGCAAAATAAATTATAAGCAAGTTTCTTCAATTCAAAGTTATTGTTTCAAACGTCTATTTATATTTTATAACTACTTATACTACTAAATATAACTTTTTAAAATAACATATCACCAAAAAAATTAATTTATTATTATTTTTTGCAAATAAACTAGAAAAAAGTGGAAAATATTAACGATTGCAGTATATTTTAAATCGGTAGAGGTCCACTGGTGACGTAAGCACCGACAAAAGATTCAAGCGAATAAGCAATCCTGTTGTGTTCCACCCGCCTTGGTGAAAACGGCCTTAACATGAGTGATCCGTCGCATTTATTTAGAGCTGGCCCCTCAGGTGTCCCCGAGTGTCTTGGTAGAAGTTCGGGGACCCTGTATTGGGGAGTTCCTCTTCGCAGTGTACTTTCTTGTCCACCCCGGTGATTTTTGTGTTTTTGAGTTTTTTTTGGTTTTTTGTTTTTTTTGGTGTGAGCGCAGATGAACAGTGCTTGCCCATTTTGGACACGCCTCGCTCATCCACACACACGGTTTTTTTTTTTTTGGTAGATATGCTTGTGAGTGCGCATGTGTCCACACGCACCCATTTGCATGGTTTTTGTGTTTTTTGTTTTTGTTGTTGTTTTGCTTTCTATGGGTGGTCCTCAAGTTGTTTCCTAGGTCTTTTGTGTCTTCTGTAGTCTTCTGCCGTGTAGCTCGTCAGGTCTCTCAGCTCTGTGTTCGGATGAGATCTAAGCTCTTCAAATAGCTTTCTGGCTCTTGCGTCCATTATCTCTAGTACCTTCTGCGGTTTTAGGTCGTTGTATATATCTTCCTTTCTTACGTACCAGGGAGCGTCCAGAGCCTGCCTGATCGAGATGTTTTGTTGTGCCTGTAATTATTTCCTATTTGTTTCGCTTGTATGTCCCCATGCAACAGATGCGTATGTTAATATCGGTATTATGATGCTCCTTATGAATCGTAATTTTGTCTTCAAGTCCAGTTTACTTCTGCCGAGTACTATGTTCTTCTCTAAATTCGAACTGCTCCTCTGGTATCACGTTTAGTTCTCTTGTTTGAGTCTTAAGAATCCTTAGAATGACTCTTTCGGCTATTTTGCTCATTGACGGTAATAAGCTTAATGGGCGGTAATTTTGTGGGAATGTCATTTTCCCATTTTTTTTATCATGATTACTTCGGCTTTTTTCCATCTTGCTGGGAAGTACTTCATCCTTAGTATCGCGTTAATTATGTTGTTGAGATGCATTACTCCTTTTATCGGCATGTTTTTCAGAGCCCTGTTGGTGATCCCGTTTATTCCTGGTGCCTTCCTGGTTGACATAAATCGCAATATTTATTTTATCTCTTGTGGTGTCGAAAATCCAAGTATGTCCTGGTTATCCTCCTGGTCTTCTAAGAGTTCTTCTAAGGTTTCTTCTACCCTGTCAGAGAAGTCCATATCTTCGTCTGGGTGTTCGTTGAGCATAAACTGTAATTCCAAGTTGTTTTTAAGTACTTCCGCTTTTTCCTCTTCTTCGTATGCCATACAATTTGCTCCGTGCAGAGGTGGCATTAGTTTGTTGGGCTCTCTTAAAAGTTTTGCGATTTTCCACAGGCCTGGTTTTTGTGGGTCTAGGTCGTTTATCTTCCTGTTCCATGTGTCGCTGTTGTGTTGTTTTAGTTTTTCTTCCACTTCAATTTTAAGCATTCTGGCTCTTGATTTGTCTTCTCGGTCCTGTGTTCTGCGGGCAATCCTTAGGGCTCTGCTTCTTTCCCTTATTAAGTCTTTCAGATCGTCGCTCAGATGTTGAAATTTTCCGTATTTTTCCGATACGGTTGTCGTGGTACTTCTTTCTATCGCTTCTGTTCTGTTCTGTAGATATTACCTGTAAATATATGTGTTATCCGACTAGAAGTACCGAATATTGAAATCTGTAATAAATCTACAAAATTACTTATTTTTTGAATCTTTTATTATTTGACAACTATTGACAACTGTATCTAATTATTCACTACTTGATCACATAACAACAAAAAATTAATTTACATGGTTAAATTGATAATATCGAAAAACAACCGTGACATTCTCTTCCCCGTAATTGAAGTGGATATAATTCAATTACAAATCTTCTTTTTTCTTAACATCTAGTATGCAAATTTTGTTAACAGGACGTCGAAATGTTCCATTTAAAGTTTTAACATAAACAACTCGTATAATTCCATCTTTCCCAGGATAAAGTTCTTGAATCCGTCCTCTAGTCCAAGTATTTCTTGGACTATCTGGATCAGCAACTATAACGACATCGCCAATATTCACTGTTCTCTTAGAAGTTAGCCATTTTTCTCGTTTTACTAAACTAGGAAGATACTCTTTCAACCATCTTTTCCAAAAGAGGTCAGTTAGTCTCTGCGCTGCTTTCCATTTTTTCATTAAACACAAATCATTCGTATTGGCCTTTGCTGGAACATATGCCAAGTACTCAGGACCTATTAGGAAATGATTTGGAGTCAAAGCTTCTGGATCTTCATGGTCGAGTGATACGTACGTCAAAGGTCTAATGTTAATGATATTTTCAATCTCAATTAATAAAGTTCTAAGGACGTACTCAGGGGGATATTTTTCTTTTAAAATTTCATTGAGGCTTTTTTTAATAGACTGAATGAGTCTTTCCCAAGCTCCAGCCATATTTGGTGTTAAGGGTGGCAGAAAATGCCACTTGGTATTCTTCCAATTACATTTACGGATAATTTCATCTTGATTTAATTCTTCTAATTTTTCTTTCAGTTCTCTTTCAGCTCCTGGAAAATTCGACCCATTATCTGAATATAGATCAGAGGGAAATCCTCTTCGGCATCCAAATTATCGATAAATGTGGATAAAGGCATCAGTAGACAGGTCTTGGGCAATTTCGATATGAATACACGGGTAGTCAAACATGTAAAGATAACACAGTACCTTTTTTCGTGTGATCTCTTCACTGTTACCAAAATGGGTCCAAAATAATCTACTCCTGTTTTTAAGAAGGGTCGCAAAGTTGGCTCTATTCTATATGAAGGTAATTGTCCCATTAAAGGAGGCTCCGGTTTACTTCTGTTTTCGCATTGTTGGCAATCTCTCCAAATCTGTTTTACAGTTGACCTCAATCCTAAAACCCAAAATGATTGCCTCAACTGATTAATTACTGTTTCCCTTCCATGATGGTTTACTCTTTTGTGTTCTTCAAATATTAACAATTTAGATATTGGGTGTTTAGAGTCCAAAATTATAGGTTTCTTTGTAAAATCACTTAAAAGTAAGGAATTATCTAGTCTTCCTGCCAATCTGATCAATTTTTCTACCAGTTGACAACTGAGATTTGATAATCTACTGGATTTTGGTAAAGGCCTACCAGTTCGTAGTAGTTCTAATTCTCCACTAAATTTTTCTGTATAGATAATATTTTGCTTCATTTATTTCTTCTAATACCAGTTCACTTTTTACTTTATTATTGTATTTACATTGTTTTATAAATCTTAAAATCAAGCTGTCGTTCGTATTAGTCTGTTCCAATTAGAAAATCTTTTAGGGTCAGGATGTGCATTGGATAGAGATGCATTTATTTCCTTTTCTGAAATAACTGATGTAAAGTCTTCTCTGATCTCTAAATATTCATCTTCTAAATTCAAGTTAGGCTTCTCGAAACAGTTGGACCAGGAAATATTTTTAAGAAAATCCGGGCCACTCAACCATCTGCTGGAAGTGGAAAAATCAATATTATCATATTTCTTTGTAGCTTCATCTGCAACATTATGTTTAGACGGTACATAAAATCAGTTTTCGGAATCAGTTATTTCCTGAATCTCTCCAACACGATGTACCACAAACACTTTGTGTCTTCGTGATTCTGAAAATATCCAGTGCAGTACTGTTGTTGAATCACTCCAATAAAACAACTTCTTAATATTCACTTCCAATTCCGTTTTAATGAAGTTACCCATCCTAGCACCAATCAATGCTGCATAAAACTCCATCCTCGGATTAGATAACTGTTTCAAAGGTGCAACTCTAGCTCTTGAGTACAAAAAAGATAAATTTACCTTTTTTTCATTTTGTCTACGTAAATATGCAACAGCCGCATATGTGTTTTCTGATGCATCACAAAAGATGTGTATCTCAGTATTCGTATCATCACTACAATCCATTGAAAAATATTGACGTGGTATCTTGAAATTCACTATATTTTTTAGATTTTCTAACCATTTCTCCCATTTAATATTTGTTGTATTTGTAATTTCATCATCCCAACCTATTTGCATTCTCCAAATTTCTTGTAGTAAGATTTTTCCGTGAATTGTGAAGTTGATTAAAAATCCCAACGGATCATAAATTGACTTAATAATTTTTAAAACTTCTCTTTTAGTAGGACGTCGTTTTCCTGTTAAAATATCCGAATCAACTTTGTGAAATTTTGTCTGAAAAGTGAAGATGTCTTCTGCTGGATTCCACTATAATCCTAAAATTCTTTCGGTATTAGTGTCACCTTCAAATCTCAAATTTTTATATTGATCAGATACTAATTCAGGATCTATACTTTTTAAAACTTTATCATTATTGCAAATCCAGTTGCATATAGTGAATCCTCCACACTTGTGAACACTAATCACTTACTTGATCAGTTTCACAGCAATTTCTTCATTCTTAGCACCACCCAAATAATCATCCATATAGCGTTTTCTCATGATGGCTTGAGCAGCTTCTGGATACTCCTTTAAAAATGCAAGAGCATTTCTGTTTCTCACCTCCTGAGCAAGACATGGACTGCATTTCGCTCCAAAAAATACTACTTGTATTTCATATACATCGGGACTATTTTTTCGTTCCATACCTCGCCAGAAGAATCTTTGGGCATGTCTATCTTCTTCACATAAATATGTTTATCTGTAAGAACATTTCTTTGATGTCAGCAACGAATGCTATTTTATGAATTCTAAAATTCAAAAGAATAGTAAGCAAAGAATTGTATAAGTCCGGACCAATAAGGAGATAGTCATTTAGACATGAGCCATTTGATTTAGCCGCTGCATCGAATACAATCCTGAGCTTTGAAGGTTTATTGGGATTTACCACCCCAAAGTGAGGAAGATACCAAGTTTTTTGACACTCTTCTTCCGCTTCTCGTTTATTCAGTTTCGTTATATATCCCTTTTGTAAATATTCACTTATTTTGTCGCAATAAGCTTTTGCAAAATTATCGTTTCTGTCCATTTTACTTTCTGTATATTTCAATCTTTTAAGTGCATTAATCTTGCTATCTGGTAGAATGATATTGTCGTTTTTCCAAAGTAGTACAACTTCATATTTATTTTCTTCAACTCTTTTAACAGTTTGCTCTAAGACTCCTTGAGCTCTCCGATCTTCTTTTGATAGCATGATTGATCTTTGATTTTGTATACCATGATTTTCTATTTTCCACTGTTCTTTAACAAGGTCATGTAAAAGATCAATTTCGTCCTTTTCGTAACCATAAACATGGCAAGTAAACTTTCTTTCGTCCAAATCTTTGTGTGATTGGTTTTTTACTATATTACCATGTAGAACCCAACCAAGTATACTTTTACTCAATACTGGTCCGTTCCATGGACCACTTATAATTTTGTGGCTCATGAGAAGTGGCCAATTGTCTTGACCTATTAAAATTGTTGGTTTCGCATTTTTTAAAGATAAAGAATTATAATTTTCAATATAAGGGTAATTTTGGCAAACTTCTTGTATGTTGATATTTTGACTAGGTAGGGACAAACCCTTCATTGTTCTGACGTGACGCAATTGAAAAGTTTTGTTTGAATCTTGCATACCCTTTATATTAAGTGTCACAATCCGGGAATCATTCTGTATTTTTGTTTCACTATTAGTCCACGATATACAGAGTGCTTGTAAAGGTCCATTCAGTTCCAATTGTTCGGCAATTTTATAATCTATTAAACTTACTGTGGAAGCATCATCAAGTAAAGCATACGTATTTACTACTATTTTCTGATTGATCAGTTGAACCGTTATAATTTTGAGAAAAACTCTAGTCTCTTTTTGAAATATATGATGATTCCTCTCACTCACATATTCCTGCGATAGTATGTTGCTCAGAATTCCACTATTATCATGTGCTACCTCATAAGTGTCATGGCTTTGCAATACCTCTGTATGTAATAAAGGATTATGCACCTTTTGACAATTATCGACTTCACACTTCCTCTTCTTAGTGCATTTCTTGATTCCATGATTGAAAGTCAGGCAAGAAATGCAAAGATGATTCTTTTTTATGAAATTCCATCGTTCTCCAATATTTAGTTGAGCAAACGTATTACATTTACTAAGATGATGATTTTCCTTTTTACAAAATACGCATACTTTTTTCGTTGATGTTGTTGTATAAGTATATTCAAATTTCCTACCTTGTTTGGATTCATTCTTCCCTGAAGTAGATGAGAAGTAACTCTGTAATTGGCATACATCGTCAGCTAATTCTTCCAGCCAATCTTGAAACTTAACGAGTTTTGGTATATTTCCACTATTTGTTCTCATTTTTCTTATCCATTCCAATCTCAGTCTATTGGGCAACTTCCCGACTAAATTCTGTAATAATAGTGGATTACGCAGATGGTCTTCTTGCTCAAGAGTTAGCATAGTGCCAACCAAATTCCTTACATTATCTGAGAACTCGACAATACTATTAATTTTGTCCTCTCTTAGGCAGGGAATGTTCTTTATTTTTTCTATGACACTATTTATGCTGAATGATCTGGTCGTCCAAATCGTCTATCTAATAAATCTATAACTTTATCGACATTTTTAGGTAAAATCAACAAAGTCTGAACAATTTCACCAGCTTTACCTTTTAGACATTTTTGAAGCCTTGTTTGATTCTCCTCATTAGAGTAACCACACATTTTAGTTGTATTGGAAAACTGACTCACAAAATTTGGCCATTCTAAAGGACTCCCATCGAATATAGGTAGATCTTTTGGTAAAGATTGTCGGATTAACATTCTCTCAAAATAATTATTATTGGCATGAACTCTATTATCTGAACTGACATTATTCACATGACATGAACTCGATTTTTCTTTCAATTCAGACTTGTCAATATGAATCGATTCATCATTTGCTGCACCAAGTTGATATTGCTGATCGTTTACCCATTCTTGAATTCGAGATCTCTGACTACGCTCACTTAAAGGATATTCCTCTTCCGGATGATTTGAAATATGACTACTGACACTATTATTTTCTCCTATCTGTGCAATTTTCAGTGCCAATTCCAAATCTAGGAGCTCTTTTTCTCTTTTTTCCCTTTCTTCCTCGATAGCGTTTCGCTTCTTGGCTATTTCTAACTTTTCTTGCAGAATTTGGCGATGTACACTATTAGCTACTGATCTTACCTTGCCTTTAGATGTTATTTGTTGACTTTTTCTTTCAGTACCTTGATCATCTTCGTTTGTAGCCTTGTCTGGCATAATTTCTTTTCTAGTTATGGATTTCTGTTCTGAACCTTCATTCATCCAAACCTCTGTTGACTGTAACTGGTTCTTTCTCAAACGTTCACTCCTTCTTATGGACATAACTATCCAAGAACTGTTCGTGACGCACCGAAGGACCAAATGTTGTAGATATTACCTGTAAATATATGTGTTATCCGGCTCGAAGGACAAAATGTTGTAGATATTACCTGTAAATATATGTGTTATCCGGCTAGAAGTACCGAACATTGAAATCTGTAATAAATCTACAAAATTACTTATTTGACAACTATTGACAACTGTATCTAATTATTCACTACTTGATCACATAACAACAAAAAATTAATTTACATGGTTAAAATGATAATATCGAAAAACAAGCGTGACAGCTTCTGATAGTGTTTCTTCAAAGGAACGGATTTTGTCTCTATCTCTTCTTTTCTACTTATTTCTTCTATCGGACCAAGTAGCTGTCCCGCTATTCTCCTGAACTTCATCCAGTCAGTCCTCTTTTTTTGTCTTCTTTCTGGTCTTGAACCGTCCCCGACGGTGAGGACTACTGGCACGTGGGCGTCTCCTCCGTCGGCGGTCCAAATGTCCCAGAGCACCTCGATGTCTCGCAACACCGCGATGTCTAAGACATTCGGTTGTCCGCCTCCTGGTGGGTAATGTGTTGGCCTGGAGCGGCATATATGGCGTTCCGTTATCCTTTCCAAGTTTCTTCCTTGTCCGTTCCTTGTTGTGCAGTACCACGTGGGGGACTTGGCATTTAGATCTCCTATGATAATGCCTTGTTTGTCGTCTGGGAGTACTGCTAACACGTCTTCTTCGTATATCACAGTGTTTGGCCTAACGTATACCGATGCGATTCTGACATCTCCAAAGGTTGTCTTCACTATTTATAATCCTTGTCGCTTCCATGGTTATGACTCCGTCCGGCGTGTTTTCTTGATGCTGGCGCAGCTCCTTTTTAACAAGGATCGCTGTGCCTCCTGAGTTTCTATTGATGTCTGTTCTGTTTACGTTATAGCCTGGCCAGGTGAGTCTAAACTCGTCTCCTGGCAGTTTTGTTTGTTGGAGCGCGAAGATGTCAAAATCTTCCTCCTCCAAAATTTCTCCCATGATGTTTATGTTTGTTCTGAGTCCTCCCGTATTCCATGAGCCGATCTTTATTTTACTCGGTAAGGTTTGTATATCCATTTACTGTTTCTGAAAATTTTTCATGAATTCCTGGATGACTCGGAATCCCTCCATCAGCTCTTTGAATTGTGTCATTGACACGAATTCCGTTTGTTTTTCCTGTTCCTTCGGTGCGTTATTGGTTGCTTGTGCGTAGCTTTTTGTTTGTGTGTTTTTTTCCGTCTTCTTCTGTTGCTTGTTGGATGCTGTTTGTGCAGGGTTTTTGGGGCATACTCTGTAGTTTGCGGGGTGATCTCCTCCGCAGTTTTGGCAGGTCGCTGCTTCCTCTTTTCTTCTGGGCAGTCTGCGGCTCTGTGTCAAAGATTACAGAATAAATATATGATGTTTCACTCGCTCAAATTTATTGCGTAAAGCACCGATGCCGCTGGTGACTGTCTGGTGACTTGGATGGTACAGTACATAGACTTATAAATACCAGAGACAAAATATTTCATTGATAAAATGCTTTTTAAGGCGATCTATTATTGTTTTTAAAAAAGCCATAAGTGCAAGAAAGAAAGCATAGTCCTTGTCGGGCGCGTGCTCAAAATGACAACAGTGTAATTGGGCTGTTGATTTTCATCACCAGTGGGGTACGGCTCAAAATCTACCATCAATAATTAAATATATCACGTTTTTTTATTGGATCATGATTGCAGGATGTAATAAGGCAAGGAATGTGGGAAATGTTTTATTGTCATTCAAAATTTACAAAAACTGTATAGACAAATCGATAAACAAGTTGAAACGTGAAAAAATAACAAAATAAAAGAGTGATATGGGTATATAAATGAATAATGAATTGAAATACTTATATGTATTTATTTATCCAGTTTTAAAATAATACCTAGTACAAGGTACTCTAAACCATATACCAACATTGGTAGTCACAGCTACTTGTTTGGTGACTACTGGTGCTTAAGAAAATTGAATTCATTTCATTAGATATCAGGTTAATCATTCACATTTGGATTGAATAGTTCAAAATTCGCAACTTTTAAACGATATTAACAATATAAATATTCTTACTTTAATATAAATATGAACAAATGAAAAACATATAAAAAGCACACAAAATATGAAAATTCGATAACTGATGATGTACTAGTAGACTGTCCTGTCCAAATGTTAGACTGCCCGCTATTCGTTTGGGTGTCATATTTGATTTCAACAATAATACAAATACTATGTGGTTTTCACAATGAGTCTTACATTTTTCAGATAATGTATTTTGTATACTAATTTGGTAGTGGTTTATTTAATTAACACCAAGAGACACCAAAACCCTTCTTCTACACCTCTGATATTTACAAACACTTATACCACGCCACGCCACTAAAAAGATAACCTCACCTACCTATGAAAAGTTAAATTTGGGTTTAAATGTTCCACTTTCTTACAGACAACACAAGAATTTACCATGTTTGGCCAAGCAAAGTAAAATTTCCACAATAAGTACTAAAAAAACACCTTATAATAGTAAAGTAAGCACTAAAAGAGCTATATCACTTCGGCAACATAGCAAAACTACGCGTATACTATTAGTCATTCAATAAAGTACTAAAACATATGGGGTGTTGCCAAAGCGCTGTTTTGTACTTATTGTTCGTTCTTAATTTAGGAATATTTGCAAAGTTTAGTGATTATTCAGTAATGTAAGGATCAATCAATTCAAAATTGAATGGTCTATGGAAGTTTTTATTCAATATATGCATTATAAAAGCAGTGTTCTCCAGTTGTTTTTTAAATATACCTAAATTATTTCGAAATACTTTCTCGAAATTATGGAGATCTGTCAACGACGCAATCTGGAGGAAGAGAGATAAAATTGAAAGATAGAATGATGATTGATCGCCTCAAAATGTAAACAATGTGGTCTCCTTTATATTATAAGTCTATGGTACAGTACGTCGCTACGTCCTTACTTGCATTTAATTTGGCATATTATACGGGACGTCGCCCGTCGAGCGCTGTTATTTTAGAACGGTGTTTATAATTATTGGTTGCTCGTGTTTTATATTTATGTTGTATAGATTTTTTTAAATTTATTAATTAATTGTTGAAATGAGCAAAAAATCATATTAATATTTTTTTCTTTAATAGCAAAGCTTAAACACTGAATATTTTGTAATATTTGCTAATACAAAATTACGGATTTATTTTTATAATAAGAATATTATATAAACAAGTATTGGTTCTGAACTAACAAAAGAATGCCTAGAACAGTTCACTTTTCCTACAGAAACTAAAAATGTGCCTTCAAAAGTGTTTACAACAGATTACCAAAATCTATCAAGCCCAGAAGGAAATGCTTTAGTGTATGTTACGGGGTATTTGTTAAAAAAATGTCTAATACAACATTCATGTGAAACATGCTTAAATTTTACCCATTCGGCTGATAATTTAATAAACAGAGAAACTTTTTTCTGTAAACTAAAAGCTTACACGACAAAGAAGGATGAATTTAGTGGCTTATGTGTACCATCAAGGGACATTGTTGAGAACGTTATTGCGATGGAAAATATATTTATCGGAAAATTCAATTCTATAGCTAACCAAAGGGGAATTGGTCAGTTCCTTTTGAACGAATTTACTAAATTTTCTTTTCATCATCCATAAAATCATCCAACTTGTCAATCCAAAAAATACGCGTTATTTAAAGATCAAAATTTAAGATTTAGTGGCCCTATTATTTTGGTGGCTAATGAGTATATTTAATTTAATTTGTGATAAATATCTGATAGATTATCAATAAGTATCACAAAATTACCAAGATGCTGGATAAAAACTGTGAATTGATTAATTTTAAAAATTCAAGTTTATTTTTTACTTACCTTTTCAAATTCATATCCCGAACATTTTTCGAAATTATTAACATTTAAAAATAAACCTTTGTGATAAAGAATCCTATTAATTTAAATATAATAATTACCCCTGTATATTATAGCTTAAAATAAAATAAGCTCTTCGAACTGTTCTCCGATGTGTACAACGTGTAATGTAATAAATAGCATAAAGCATATTCTTATTGTATGTCCAAAATACACTGTCGAACGAGAGACAAATAATTTTCCAAACAAGCTGGAAGTCCTCCTCGGAAAAGACTGCCAATACCAACAAATCATAGACTATTTGAAATCAATAAACTTATTATATAGGATCTAAGTATTGTAATATTATTGTATTGTCGCTAATAACCTTTTGGTGGATGCGACATGCTTAAAAATTAAAAAAAAACTGTTCTGGTACCTACCGATCTCGTTATTGACAACAAAAGCGAATCGTAAACATAATTTATGAGAGCGGCGTCCGTTTCGGACAGTAACTTGAATCAAACCGCCCTAGAGTGAAACATCTTATATTTATTCTGTAATCTTTGCCTGTGTGCTCTTGCGCATCTTACGCAGTGTTTTTCCATGTTGCATGTATTTTGTCCGTGGTGGAATCCCTGACATCTGTAGCATTGTACTGGCCGGTTGTTCCTTGTTTGCTCCACCACCGTTATTTTAGTGTGGCATAAGTATCTCTGGCTTTTATAAGCCTGCTCCTTCTTGGGATCGATTGATATCATAAAAATTGGGACTATTGGGAGTGGCTTCCTTTCTCATATCCTTGAGTGTAATTGCCACACTTTGTGTACTTTAGAAGAAAGGTATTTAGTCATTTTTCTGTAGTCCTCTGGGGTGGCTGTTTATAAACTCGCGCTGATCTCTCATTCAGTTGATTCATTGTTACCGTCTTCCGTCCTCGATAGATGCCTTATACTGCTGAGTTACGATACGGTTAGAAAGAGGTAGTCCGTTCGTACAGCGACATTTACGAGCGGGGACCGGAACTTCACGGCGACGTTAATAGGGTTGCCAACTCTTCAGGCGTCACGTGTTGGCCGTTGATAATTACGGGCGATTTTGTTACAGTTGTTAATAAATATGCACACTTCTAGTTACTGAGGTACTTTTTTTACTGATAAGTAATAAAACAAAAACACATTTTTGATAAAGTAAATACATAAATACTACAAATCGAACAACAAATTATTAAAAGCAAAAAATGAAAAATTACTATAATATATGCTCAAAATGCTTGCCTTGTGCAATGCAACACGTGATTCTAGCTTCCAACGATTTACTTACGAGTACATTATTCAACATATCGGGTGTCATAGACGCGAAAACTGGTCCAGTGGTCAAATTTTTTGTTGTGTCAGATAGGGACCAATATTTTTTCAAAAACTGAAACAACGGTAGCTGGAACGGTACCGAAATGTCGTATAAAAATATAAAAACATAATATTGTGGTTTGATTCCCAAAAAATAAGAAAAAAGAAAAAGTTATGCCACAAGGAACATACAGAAGAATTCGGTATATCAATGAGTTATTATTTTTTTCGAAATGTTCAAATTTTTAAAAAAGTCAGCATAACTCGGAAACCTAGTATGTGTTTAGGTATGGGGAACCAATATGGAGGAGTGTTTTATTTTTTAGGAGCAATCAAAAAATGCAATGAAATATTGGTTGTACCATAAGAACACACTTTATTGGATCATCCTGTATTTTTTAAAATAATTTTGAAATGTAGCCTATATGAATGTACAATTAACTTAAGTGACAAACATTTTAAAACTTTTACTGTTTCGCTATATAAACCTCCATCCCGTTGATCGTGATTCACCCTATGTTATGTTTTCCTGCGGGCGTAGAAAAAGTATAGTAAGCACCTAATGTCAAAAACATCTTTAGTCAGTTTTTGACACTTGGTAGTAAATATACAATTTCCGATAATTTTCCCATAAGATATTTCTCATAGTTTGCTGTTGTTGTGGAATATGTTGTATTGTACCTTAATTCGGTAGCTTCAGGGCGGGTAATTTTTTCTCTTGTCTCAAATATCAGGGCAATTTGTTGTTGTTGCAATAAAACATTGATACCAATAAACTTAATCAATCAGTCTTTTTCTTTTCGCAAATCTCCCAATCCCAATAAATTGATGAATATCTGAATATTTATTTATGCACTTGTTGCATACAATATTTCTTCTTCTTTTTCCACTAAATATAGTTCAATAAAGTTTCGTTTTTTGCATAAAGGTAGAAAATAGTATATTGTGCAACAAGAGGGGAAAGTTCAACTTTTCTCACGAGTGACGCAAACACATGCACGGTTCGCACGGCTTCCCCAGCAACATCTTAGCAACTGTCAATAGACGTCACCATTTTATTATTTCATTCAAAATTCACTATTTGAAAACATTTGATATGGCCACGTTTAACTATGAAAACCCAAAAGGGCTAAGTATGTATTGATTATAATTGAAAAATGGACTTTTGATTATCAACAATATATTAATAATGTTTGAACGTTAGTTCTTTTTTCATTGGTAATAGAGTAATAGAGATGGAGTTTACTAAGCACCTCTAATTATGTAACTGTTATTTCTTATGGTTCTTATAATTACAAGTACTCGTAGGTAAAGTACAGTACGTAACACGTGTTGTAAAGCATTTTACGCAATCACGGAATTAACTTTTCCGTTCGTGCATAGAATGCTTCTTACCATACACGTTACGTAATATACTATTATATATGTATACCAACGCTACATATTAGCATTATTTAAAACCATTATCAATTGAAAT
>CAJUYG010005065.1:0-14824 GCA_910591675.1 Galerucella calmariensis | reverse complement strand
AAGTGATATTGGTAGTTGAGGAAATCCAAGACACCATAGACGCTACAATAAGTATTGTTGATATTTGTGAAAAGTACAACAAGCGTTCAATCAACTGTTTAGTTTCAGGTATGATTACGTGTTTCTATTTAATTTTTGATATAATTATATCTACAAAAGTTGCAGGGAAGGTAGTTTTGTATTGAGTGAAAAGTACATACAACAAGCGTTCAATTAAGAGTTTAGTTTTAGGTCTGATTTCGTGTTTTTATTTTATTTTTGATATAATTATTTCTATAAAAGTTGCAGGGAAGGTATGTTTGTATTGAGTAATATTTAAAAATTTTTTAAATTTATTTTAAAATTTAATTCATCCAACATTTTAGTGGAGTCTATCATTGATACTGGCAGTCCTGTTTCGATAATTTTTAATTCATTGGTACCTGATCAATATATAACTCCTGTAAACTCTAATCGTGTGTTAACTGGTATGAATAATTCTATTTTAGTTATAGTTAGCCAATTTACAGATGCGGTCTTGATTGATAACAAATGTTTTGATATAACTTTTTATGAGTTGCCGACAAAAGCATGTCATTCAAATGTTTATTAGGTCGTGATTTTGTAAATAATCCAGGTTTATATAGTATCACATTTAAAAATAATACCATTGAGCTTGTTACACCTGATATCGTCCAAGGAAGTAAAAATGATTACTCAGATTTTAATGAATTGCTACTAATTGAAGATGTTTTTCAAAATGATAATAACTTGGATATTAATCAGTCCATTAGTTTGCCTCATATTAAACAGGTTGAGGATATTTTTCAAGACAATCATTTTCAAGCAACAAAACCACCTCAGCCTAAAGTAAATTTTAAAATGCATTCAACTTTAAATAAGAATGAACTTTTTAGTACTAGGCCAAGACGACTTTCTTTTATAGAGAAGCAGGCCTTGGACAAAATTATAACTGATCTTTTGGGAAAAGGTATCATAAGGAAAAGTGATTCTGAGTATTGTTCTGCGGTTGTGCTGACCAAGAAAAAGAATGGTGAATACCGTATGTGTGTCGAATATAGAACTTTGAATAAATTTTTAGCTCGTGACAAATACCCTCTTCCATTGATAGATGACCATTTAGACCACTTAAAGGATGAAAAATTCTTGACTAAATTAGATTTAACTACGATGAAACAAACTTAAGGGACAATCCTGGCACTCAAAATTGCATTTTCCGAAGAGGCACCAAATATCCCGAAAGCTATATGATGCCACCAAAAGCGCCGTTTCTCTTATGTTTGCTGCAACTGCCACAGGTCAAATGGTACCATTGTATGTTGTTTATAAAGCAGAGCGTCTTTAAGATAGGTGGATCTCTGGAGGTCCACCTCAGACGCTTTACAATAGAACCAAGTCGGGGTGGTTTGATTCAGGAACTTTCGAAGACTGGTTTAACAAAATCATTGTCCCTTGGGCAAGACAAGATAATTGTCCAAAAGTGTTAATTGGCGACAATTTATCTTCTCATAATCCACCTGAAATAAAAATAGGTCATCACTTTTTTGATGAAAACCTGACAAAGTTCAAACTTTAATATTGTGAGACTGAATACCTAAGGAAAATATTGTTGATATTTTTGATATTTATGGAAAATATTGTTGAGTTTTTGAATATTTAAATGAGAATGCTACGTTTTTTTTTGTTCAGCAATGAAACTGTATTAATTTTTATTATTTTTCTAAGAAAGAATGTTTATTTAGTGGTTTAAGAGTGAAAACTGTTAGTTTTTTCGAAGTTTTTGTGATATTTCCTATTTTCTTTAATAAAAACACCTTTTATTACAAGTATTCAGCCGTTTTTTTTACTTTCATACATGCAAAAACTTTTTTAAAAACATAATATAAGGGAAAAGTTGTGATCAAATGTTTTAAAACTGCTCAACGATGCTTTTTAAATAAGTGGGCAAAGTTGAAAAATTTGCTGAAAACTTTGCCCACCCCCTTTTTATTTTTTTTTTTCGGATACTTCCTATGAAGATATCGAAACAACACTGGAACTAACGATTCTTGATGCAAAAACATAACTTTTGAGATAAGCGCAATAAAAAATTAAAGAATTGGTAGATTTGTTTTGTAAATACGATAGTAAGCTCCGCGATTTTATGAGTAACGCGTCAGTATTTGCAGGCACCTCAAAAACAATACAAAACAAAATTCCTGATTCAATAAATTATGTCCTCCGAAATCATATAGAGGATGAATTATTGGACGTCCCTTTTTTTTCGTGGCAGGTTGACGAAACAACAGATATAACGTGTAAATCGCAATTATCACTAATTTTTAGATTTGTAAAAAATGGCCAACTTGTGGAAATATTTTTAGGATTTTACGATGTTAGTTCGGGAAGAACAGCGGACAATTTATTTAATTTTTTAATGGAAACATTTCAACGATTTAACTTAGCGAATAAATTAATTGCTCAGACCTACGACGGCGCATCTGTAATGGCGGATCATTTAAACGGTCTACAAACAAAAATAAAATCAGTTTCGCCTCAGGCTATTTTCACCCATTGTTACGCTCATAATATGAATTTGGTTTTAAGGAAGTAAGAATTTTTTTTCCAACTTATCGTCATTTTCAAATTTTTCTAGCAAATCCACCAAACGAACGGAAGTTTTAAATAACATAGTAGGAAAAAAAATTCCTTGTAATGCTCCAACTCGGTGGAATTTTACATCACGTGCAGTGTTTACCATCCATAAAAATAAAAACAAATTAATTGAAACATTTGACTTTATATTAAACAGCGATGACTCTTCCACAGATCAGGTTTCATTGAATGCTGCTGTTGGTTTAAAATCTTATTTAGAAAATGAAGAATTTTTGTTTTTTCTTGATACTTTTAAATTAATATTTGAACAAACTGATGTTATTTTCCAAATTTCACAACATAAATTCACTGATATAATTTATTCAAGAGAGCGTTTGAAGCATCTCATTGATAAAATTTCAAGTTTCCGTAATACAGAATTTTATTTTAATATTTTATTTGAAAATTTTTTAACTGACGAAGCTCCTCCCGCGAAAAGGAGGAAAACATATAATTTGGTAGACCAGAAACTACATTATAAACAACTTTTCTTTGAAATTTTAGATACTATTAAAGGTCAAATTGAGATTCGATTTTCAGATTTACATGAATTAAAGTTTTTCGACTTGACGAATAAAAGCCTATTCGAATGTTTTTCAAAAGAGTCTCCCAATACACTTTTAGATAACTTAGTTCTGAAATATAAATTTTTTGATAAAATAGCACTGCAAAATGAATTAGGCGTTGTATACTCGGATAAAGATATTTTAGGTCAGTACGACAGTCCCGCCGATATGATAAAATATATGATACCTAAATAATGATTTGCAACAAGATTTACCTCAGTTTTATAAACTACTTTGTTTGACAGTTACCATTCCTGTCACGTCGGCATCGGTGGAGAGATCATTTTCTACCCTCAAACGAATTAAAACTTACCTTCGGAATACAATGGGCCAAAATCGTTTATACAATATTAGTTTAATATTTATTGAAAAGGATTTGGTAAAAACGCTTAAAGCAAAATGATATTTTTTATGATAATATTATTGATCATTTTTCGCAAACTAAAGACCGTAGGATTCCGTTAATATATAAAAAAAGTTGATAAAAAACAATCTGTAACATACCATGTACTACGGACCAGTAGTCAAATCAAATCTTGGAATGAAAGAACTGTCACGTCACCAGTGTCAATTGTCGTTCGTTGATTATTATGTATGCACGAGGTCATGTCTTAGCAAAGTTCATGTTTATTTGTTATATTCTTTGTATAAAAACAGTGAGTCTAGTTTCTTTCCATAAATAAAGTGCAATCAACTTGTCAACCGGTTATTTACATACCCCTCACCCCAACAAGTAGGAAGGAACCTTACAACTGACGCCCAAAGTGGACCTAACCTAAGTTGACAAGTGCCAAGAAACAAAGCTTTCCCCTATTGTATATTCATTACTTCATAGCTTCTTGTGTGAAATAGATGGGAACAGTGTCTTCCAGACGTTCTTGCATCCAAGAAATTACAGGTAAAACCACACGAAGCCTGTGAGTACACTTTTCATTTCTGCATGAATCAAAGTAACAGTACAGCTTCTCGCTACAACCTACGATCTCAAACAACAGTAATAGCTATGCAAGACGATAATCCTGTAGTTAAACAACCTAATATGGCATCAATCGCGCTCACAACAGATCAATTCGCCGAGCTTTTGAACAGGTTGGCAGTGGCTAATCAGCCGACTTACGTGCAAAACGGTAATTTAACAAAATGTGCGTCGCGATTCGACGGTTCTAAAGACAATGAAGTGAACGCGTTTATAGATGCTGTCACCAGATAAAGACTGCTCACAAGTGTCGAACGAAAACGCTTTAAAAGGCATACCTATGCTATTAGACGGTTTCGCAGCAAACTGGTATCAAGGAGTTAAGTCAACGGTAGATACGTGGGACGACTTTATAAACTTATTGCGATCTACTTTCGGTCCTCAAAAACCTCCTTACCGAGTGTATAAAGAACTATTCGAGTTCGAACAAGACTTTCAAACGGCATCGGATATATTTATATGCAAAGCGTGCGCAATTTTAGCTCAATTACCTCCTAGTACTCTAACTGAAATGATCCAACTCGATATGGTTTACGGTTTACTACATAGGCGTATCAAAGAAAAAGTTCCTCGGGATAAAAGTTACCACATTCAATGAGTTGCTGACTCAAACACGGTTAGCAGAAGAAACTTTTGAATTCAACCAAACAGTTAACAAAGACTTTACACGAATTAAATGCGCCTATTGCGAAAACCCGGGACATTCGAAAGAGGAATGTAGAAAGCGAGCGGCAGCAAATGCCAAAGAATCTGAAATTGAAACAAACATTCCTAGTTCATCTAAACCACCTTCTCAAAATTTTAGTACGCCAATAACGCAAACAAATAACACGCCGGTTCATAAGCCTGTTTCATGCTCAAAAAAGTCCGAAACACTTTCTGTTTGGATCGGTAGAAACCATCGATAATAATGATATATTTAATATTGAGTGCGACGCAATTGAAACCCATAGTTCAGGTTGAGATTCAAGGTTATCTCGGTTATCCCTACTTGGATTCTGGTGCCCAGTGTAGTATCGCAGGTTCTAGGTTGAGAAATATTTTGTTAAAAGAGGGAACGCCGTTTATCAAAAAGTCAATGCTAATGACTCTAGCAGATGGCAACACAACTCCAGTTGAAGTTCTAGTTTTTAACGTAACCATTACGTTACAAAATAGGTAACACGACATTTCTTTAATTTCAATCCCCGAACATGCCCAGAGTAGAACCTTGTTAGGCGCATATTTTATAAAGAAAGCTGATGTAGTATTAGATATTCCCAGAGATCGCTGGTTTTATGGTCACGATCCCAACTCTCGTTACCTTTTCTCTCGGGACCCCCTGATGGCTGAAGTTCATGCGGCCAATTCAATTACTCTTGCTCATATAGAACTTGGAGACGACGAAGCAACTTCGCTGCCTGCTTGTTTCCCTTGGAATCCGCTACCGCCACCGCTTGTGCTCGCTGCCTAATTGATGAAGTAATATTGCGATTTGGAGTACCCCGTAGAGTGATCAGTGATAACGGACCTCAATTTGTCAGTGCCGGTATGCAGCAAGTAGCTCACTGCTTAGGGTATCACCAAACTTTAACCCCAGTATATCATCCCGAGTCGAACCCGGTAGAGCGCAAAAATAGAGACCTTAAAACGCAATTAGCTATCCTGACTAAAGACGACCATACCTTGTGGTGTGATAAACTACCTGCCGTACGATTCGCGATGAATACAGTGAAGTGCGAATCTACCTGTCATACCCCCGCTTTCTTAACATTCGGTAGAGAATTGCGTACTCCGGACGATGCGAACCGACACTTTCGTGGCTCAAATAACCCCATACTTGCGCACGCTAAGCCAGACCCTAAGCTGCGCCCGCGAAACGCACGAATGCTCCCAAGACCGACGTAACGCTTACATAGACTCTCATCGACGGACGTGTGTGTTAAAATTAGGTGACCATGTACTCGTAAAAACGCATGCCTTGAGTGATTTGTCTCACTCTCACTCCACTGCGCGGCGATTCTGAGACACCACTGCCGAAACCTGTTCAACCCCTCCGTAAAAGAGGCCGCCCCGTTCAGGTGGATTAGGGATATGTAGGAACTTGAATGTAATGGGGCACATAATGTTGGCTTAGCTTTTCAGGTAAAAAAAGGAAGGCAGTTGTTTGAAATAATAGGCAATTTTCGAAGGTGTCCACTTTCTGACGCTTAACATAAACATATACGTTAACTTAGCCGCTATTTGACAAATGCCCAAAAAGTGTTTTCGAATGTACGTAATGTTAACCGTTCCGTAGCCGGTAACCTTAACCTAAAAAACGTGATTATTAATTAACTACTTTTTCTGTTTTGTTGACTTATTTTGGTTTCAAGTTGATTTTTTCGTTCCATTTAAAGCATAAATTGGCCAAGTAGTTGCTGAAAAGGGATACAGAAGAGTGCACTTCACTTCTATTCTATTGAAGGAAGCAAAGGTGAACAGGATGGTAAACGAGGATTTCGCAGCCCTAGAATCCTCAGAGTCTGACAGCGACTTGGAAGATGCTTTGCTATTAGAAGTCAAACCAGCCAAATAATGCGAACAGAGCTGAAATGTATGGAAATTTCAGTCTCAACGATCTTTCGGAAGCAGAGTGTAAATTATATTTTCGTTTTGAGAAGAATGATATTCCCAGATTGGCACGAGCACTAGGAGTTCCAGATGAGTTCACGACTGATAGTGGACATAAAACTTCTGGTCTAGATGGACTATGCATACTTTTGAGGAGGCTAGCGTACCCAAATCGACTTAGCGATTTAGAACCTTTGTTTAGAAAATCAGGTCCAGCATTGTCAAAAATAGTTGATTATATGAGCAACCATATATATAATCATTTTGGACAAAACCTTTCAAATTTGAGAAATCTGCACTGGTTGAATCTTGATCGGTTCAGATTATATGCTAATGCGGTACATGCAAAAGGAGCACCAATTCCAAATTGTTGGGCATTTATTGATGGGACCACTTGAGGTATTTGTAGACCAACTGTAAATCAGGAGGCATATTACTCTGGACATAAAAGATATCATTGTGTGAAATATCAAGCACTCACTTGTCCAGATGGTATGATAGTCAACTTGAAAGGTGCTTATGAAGGGAGGAAACATGATGCTGCTATTCTGAGAGAATCTCAGCTTAATAATCAATTAGAAGAAAGTGTCAGGTTTCCTAATGGAGAAAATTTTATCATTTATGGTGATCAGGCTTATGGAATTAGGGAGTTGCTTTTAACCCCATTTCCTAATCGAGCTGGTTTGACTCCAGAACAGCAGGAATTTAATGCGAGGATGAGTGAAATTAGAATTGCAGTAAGTAGAGTGGGGTTTTGGGAAGGTGATTGCAGAATTTGCATTTTTAGATTTCAAAAAAAATCAGAAATTGCTTCTGCAAGAAGTCGCCACCATGTATAGTACTGCAGTGATTCTTACCAATTGTCACACCTGTTTATATGGTAGTCAAACGGCACAGTCATTCAATATTGATCCGATAGAATTAGAAGAATATCTCCAGTGATTCTGCACTCAATATTAGGTCTATTTGTTCACTGAGAAATCATAAACTGATATGTGCAATAATTTAGAGACTTGAGAAAATTTTAGTTATTTTTGAATTTTGTTCTGTGTACTTGGTTTTTATTTTAATTATTTAAAGTTTTTTTGTTATTGAAAACAAGGTTTACTTACTGATGAAGTAATAAATATGAAAACACTTGATGAAGTTGAGTTTTTATTTATTCAATAACCAAAACTCCATATAAACATTATAATGCAAAAATAGCAGTCAACAATTTATGTTTTAAACTAAAAACTTTTCATATAAACAAAGGTAAAAAAAAATATTAACAATTTTAATTGTAAGCTTCAAACTAAATACTTTTCATATAATAACAAAAAAAAAATATTCCTACCTATAAATAAAATACATTGAAAATAAACCCTAGATGAGTTCCTACCTAAAACTGAAACATAACATACAGTAATTTTTGTCGATTTGCAAACAGGAGTGGAGTGAGACATCCATTTTGTTTGTTTTCTATGCACCAACTTTTAGCAAGAATAAAATTTTCTGAGAAATCAATAATAAAAAAGTTTCCCATATGTTGCACACTTAAATGACCACACCGTATATACATGTGTGTGCGCTACCAGTAAAAAACATCACAGATTATAAAATCACATAAATGAGACAATCTCATTTCATAGGAACATTATCTAAAACACTAAATATAAAAGAAGCATAGTAATGCTATTCTTAGTGTCCTTTACTAACTATGCATTTAGTCGATAAGCTATCGCCTAAAAATTCTGCAATAATACTGTTTCCATTATAAAAATGCAACCAGAGGGATAAAATTATGGATTTGAAGTATATTACAATGAGAGTACATAACTAAAGAAATTAGGTACCTAAGACATTGACTCATTAGTAATGTAATTTTTTTTGGAGAACTTCATTAATTAGGGCTTGTTGAGTTTTAAGTAAGTCAAGTAGAGATTGCCTTTCTTCTTGTTCCATGAGAAACTTTTCCTTTTCAAAAGCGAGTCGTTGTTTCTCCAACTCCAATTTCTCAGATTCTATTTGCTGTCTTTTTTCTTCAATTTCTAGTTCTTTCATCCTTACCTTCAATTTATCATTATTTTTTTCTTCCAAATATTTTAAAGTTGTCTTTTTCAAATTTTTTTGGGCTGTTCGGCATTTTTCTTTTTCTGCTAGGGCCTGAAAAATGCAAATTACATTCACAAATGCACTACTCTGTTTGCACTAAATAAGATCAAATAATCATAGTAATCCCAATTGATTATTATAGGTAAGTGTATTTACCTTGAATATTTAATTGAGCCTCTCCCTGCTCCCTTGGAAGTTTGTCATTTGTTGGTGGGTCAGTTGGTGGATTTTCTAGTTCATCCAGATTTGCAGCACTGACACTACTATCATCTAGAAAGAATATAGTTCCTGTAAGTCTATAGTATATAAAAATAAATTATATATTGCAAAAAATATCATAAAAAACAGGGAAACCAACATTCTTATCTGTGTATTAACAAGAAAAAAAATATACATACCAAAAACATATTCAATATTAGGAGTGTGAGTGTCCTCATCAAACTCATACTGATATGGAGAAGGCTCGTTAGATTGTACTGGATTTAATGCCTGGTTCGTGTGCGAGTGAAAAACTGTTTGGGCAAGACTCTCCCTCAGCACTTTGCCTTTCTCCGAAGACTTGTGCTCACTTTTTATAATTTCTTTTTTTTTTCAGCACACTATTAATCAGTTCCAAAACTTCTTGCAGCAGTTGGTCTAGAGCATTATATGGCTCCTCAACTCCCGATCTAAAACAATTTAAAAAAATGTTGCTACTACAATGTTAAATTTTGTATAGGTAAACTTTCAAACTATTTCATTATGAGATCATGTTGCCAATCTTTTAGTTGGTCAAAATTGTCTGTACTACAAAAAATTATTGATTTTACCACAAAACATATTTCCAATTATTTCTTACTGGGCTCTATTTTCTCTGTCTCTCTTTTCGAAATTCTTAATTATATATTGGACGTGTTCCCTCACTCCTCTTAAAGTTATGTTTTTCCCGGTTGCTTGACAAAAATTACTGTGTATAATATTCTATTTTGTAGGGTCAACATAGGGGTTATTTGCAATTATCTCCCCGAGAAGGATTTGGTCGTCTTCATCGGTAAATCGTACCCTACTCCGTTTGAAATTTATTAAAACACTAGTACCATCCATTGTAAAATAAATCAAAAATAAAATAATGGAAAAACAAACGTAACCTTCAAAAACAGCAACAAAACAAAACAAATAGAGAAATGTCATTATGAAAGTCCCTTTCCAAAAAGAAAAGGATAGAGATAAAATCAACGGTTTTGCGCATGCGTTTCGTTACGGATATCACTATGGCTACCGTCCGTAATATGGCGGAGGGTGCCGGTAGCGTTATACGTTAAATGACATTTCAAATGTCATACTTGTCAATTAGCGGTTACCGGTGATCATTTTTATACGCTTCGAAAACTGTCTAATGAAATTTAAATTCACTGAAAGCTTTCCAACATATATGTCCCATTTAAAACAGTAAAAATTATCAGCCAAATTAAAAAAGTACTAACGACCTTAAGTATTAATTATAGTAAAAAGTTATGAATAAATCATTTCTAAAAGAATAAAATGTTTAATGAAATGTGTAGCCGGCACTGGCAGAGAATATTTGAAAAGGTTAAAATGCAAATGTTATATATCTTTGAAAATAATTAGGTATTCTACAACAGAGAATCTAGCAAATGTTTGCATTAAAAAAGGTAATAGTTATTTACGATAAAAGATTTAGTTTAAAAGTAATGTAGAGAAATGTGGTTGACCACGTAGTATGTGTATATTCGTCTACTCTATCAGCCACTACTTTAGAAAAAGCTTGATAAATATAAATTATAATTTTGAACTTACCACAGCAATTTAAGGTAAAACAATTAAATTTAAGAGACGGTAGAAAGATACGTCCTTGCTACTCAAGGGTCGGTAACGGAAAAGAGTGAAAACCACCTCCTAGAATCGAGCGTTGACATCATATGTCAATTGTCGTAACGGTCAACGATAATAGAAATTTAGATCACAGAACTATATTGGAAGTGGTTACTATGACGGCAAGCGGTAAAATCGAAATTATTTCGTCAAATCGGAACAGGTCGATAGACATGTTACAAGAGCCCAAATTGCCACAAGAAATACTGTGGAGAGATGTTTTGGAGTTCTTAAGCGAAGATTTGCCTGCTTGTCAGTAGGTTTAAGAACGCATGTGGATACCACAGCAGCAGTTATAGTTGCTTGTGCTGTATTACACAATATAGCCATTGATCTTGGGGATTTTTTTGAACATGATCCTGATAAATATCTGGAAGTTGTTGAAAATAATGATGTTGCACCCATTCGCCAACGCAATGTAAACACAACAGTTAGAAATGCCATTATTGAAGGTTATTTCACCTAAAAATAATTTTTAGTCATTTCTAGTACCTACTGCATTTTATCAGAAACTTTATTATCGAATCAGTTCTTTTCTATTGACATATTGACATTTTTTACAAATAAAACCCTGCAAAAGTAAACGAAATAAAACTCTTTTCATTTAATTTTCATTTTTTAATAATAAGGCATATTTTTTCTTTTTAATTTTCAATTCCCACATTAGGCTTTGTCTTTGAAGCTTGAATAAGGACTTTTGATACATTGCTTCATACTGGGCGTTCCTTAATTTTTGTTTAAAATATTTTTTTTTCAATGCCTCCGAATTAATATTTATTATACTTGACTTTTTATTTTATTCTGCTGGGCACGGAGTACAGGCTTTGGGGTTGGTAAAGTCAAAGGGGTTGGTTCTGGTGGAATGGGCATGGAGATAGGGCTAGGGTTAACAGAAGTGACTTCAGTCACTAAAATCGGCTCCATGTCTGAAAAGTAAAAAAGTGTATAATATGTCAATACAAGAGAAAAAGCATTTGTTTTTCAAATTATTGGTGAGTATTCAGCATCTGCAACATAAATGGGATATTGATTAGTAATTATCGTACCGGCTCCGTTATTTGATATTTCTGAATACCGGTTCAATCTGTTAAACTTAGTAAAGAACATTTGAAAACTTTAAATCCAGAAGAAGAAGTGAACTATGTCAAAAAGTCCCAGAAAGTTAAATGCAAAAACTGCTTGTATGAACATTGGCCAAATAAGTGTCCAGAATTTAATAAAACGTGTGCTGCTTGTCAACTGAAGGGGCATAAACATAAACATGGATAGTACTTAAAAAATAAATTTGTAATTGTTGATAGTAATAGTCAACCTGTTAGGTCTAGATGATTGTCTAAAGTTTGGTTTGGTACAAAGAGTTAATAATATTGAAACTTTACCAAAGAAAGAAAAGATTTATGAATTGTTTAAAAATGTTTTTGAAGGTATAGGTAAAATCCCAGGATTATGCTCTATTAGATTGACCGATGATGCTAAGCTAGTTATACAATGTCACAGAAAAGTTTCTTTATCTTTACATGATAAATTGAAACAAACTTTGGACAATCTTGTACACAAAAAAATTATTCAAAAACTGGATTATCCTACAAATTGGATCAACAGTCTTATGATTGTGGAAAAAAATGATAACTCTCTCAGACTTTGTATTGATCCAAAGCCACTTAACAAATATATACGTAGGGAACATTTTCCAATACCAAGGGCTAGTGATATCATTTCTAGGCTTACAGGAAAAACCCTATTTAGCGTATTTGACATGAAAGATGGGTTCTGGCAGCTCCAGCTTGATAATGAGAGTGCTGACCTCTGCGTATTTGATACCCCCTTTGGGCGGTACCGATTTAACCGGGTACCATTCGGGATTTCAAGCGCCCCAGAAATCTTTAAAAAAAAAGAACTTTGAGATATTCGGAGATATCCCTGGAGTAGAGATATACTTCGATGATATCATTGTGTCTGGAGTTGATGAAGTAAGTCATGATTTAGCTTCAAAGGAAGTATTTCAGAGGGCTTGTAAATACAAAGTTAAATTTGATTTTCAGAAATTTTAGTATAAACTGAGTCAGGTAGTATTTCTAGGTCAGGTAATCTCTAAAGACGGTGTAAAACATTCGCAATATTGAAGCTATTCAAGCAATAAAAAGTCTGAACAAATCTGAAGTCTTGAGAGTCCTCGGCTTATTTAAATTTTTTTCTAAATTTATACCGAACTTGTCTCAGCTAACCTCAAAAATGCGTAGTCTTACCAAAAATAATGGCCTTTTGTTTGGACCGGTGACCATGAAAAAGAATTAGAACTTTCGAAAAAGTTGATTTCGAAAGAGCCTGTTTTGCAAATCTTTGACCCATACATGCCGATTTTGATACAAACCGATGCCTCAAGTGAAGCTTTTGGGTGTTGCTTATTACAAAATTCACACCCAGATGTCTTTGCTTCGAGGAGTTTATCAAAGTCAGAGAAACGTTGGGCCCAAATTGAAAAAGAATTGGGTGCAATTGTTTTTGCATGTAAAAAACTCCATTATTTTATGTATGGCTATGAAGTAACTATTCAAACTGATCACAAGCCTCTTATAAATATTTTTGACAAGGAACTCGACAAAGTTTCTACAAGACTCCAACGTATGCTCTTAAAATTGTTGAAGTATAATATTAAAATTACGTATTTACCTGGGAAAGATATGGTAATTGCGGATACCTTGTCTAGATCATATATAGATGAACCTGTTGCAGATGACCCAGAGATGACATATATATTGTTCATACTGTGATTAACAATATTCCCATGTCGGAGGAAAAGAAAGAGCTTTTTAGAAAAGGAATTATTTCTGATCCTATCTTGTCAAGAATTGAAAAATTTTGTAACTCTTCATGGCCTAACGAAAATAAAAAAATTTGTCCTGAAATGAAACAGTATTTTAAAATTAAAAATCATATTTATTTATCTAATGATCTCTTGTTCCTAGATAAAAAAATAATAGTTCCTCAGTCTTTGAGAAATGATATGCTTAAACTCATCCACGAAGCACATTTTGGTGTAGAAAAGTCAAAATTAAGAGCTCGTCAGATATTTTATTGGCCAAATATTTCTAAAGATATAGAGAATTTTATTCAAAATTGTGAGATGTGTCAACTTCACAAAAAATCACTTCCAAAAGAGACATTAATATCTCACGACATTCCTTCTCGTGCATGGCAATATGTTCACTCTGATTTTTTTGAATTTAAAGATAAAAACTTTCTTTTGACGGTTGATGCTTACTCAAAGTGGGTTGAAGTAATTCACACAAAAACAAATACTGCCGATGAGCTAATATTAGTATGCAAAAATAAATTTCAACAATTTGGAATACCAGATACATTTTTCGCCGATAATAACCCTTATAATTCTCATAAATTTGAATCTTTTGAAAAAAATTGAAACTTTCAAGTTGTTTTTAGCAGTCCTTATCATCATCAGTCAAACGGACTAGCTGAACGTTATGTTGGTATAGTGGAGGAAATGTTGAAAAAAGCTAATAACTAAAATGATTGGCCACTTTTACTTTTAGAATATAACAGCACCCCTTTGCCCTCATTCAATTATTCGCCTAGTCAGTTATTTTTAAATCGTACCCTTAAAACCAAAATACCTATTTCTGGAAAATCGCTAGAACCCATGTTATGTGATGCGCCTGGTTTGCTCTAGCCGTATTACTGAACGTGGCCTATACGCCATTGTATTGCGGAACGCACCACATGGCTGCCTGATTAAACTCATGGTGGTTGACGTTTGACAGTCAGATATTATAGCTTGGCGCCTTTCATTATATATGTTGGGTCTCATGTAAAATCCGATGTTAAATGCTGAATTATACTTAATAAAGAGTTACATTTAGCTTAAATGTGTTATTGAAGAACCCGCCAAACAAGTATGATAGTTAAATAAGTGATAATGTAATGTAAAACCGCATAAAACATAGGTATTAAAGTATATAGAAAACACGTGAGTTTTATTAGTGCACGGTGTTTAATTTAAGTGGATACACCACAAAATGGCGACAAGTCATGAAATTGTAAATAATGATGAATTTGTTTTTACAGATGAAGC
>CAJUYG010005064.1:0-14827 GCA_910591675.1 Galerucella calmariensis | reverse complement strand
CTTCAATTGTGACCTAAAACACGTATATCTGTTTGATGGGGATATCAGATGTTTAAATAATGCAGTCTCAACCTAATTTAGTTGTGCGTTTTATTTGACTTTGACTGTACATTGATTTTTCATAAAGTATTAAATAGTTTTAATTAATGAATACATTTTGTTGGCAACACCGCTAGTTAAAAAACCCATTCTGCAGAAATTATACGTGAGTTAAAATACTCTAGAGAGTCGGCGGCGCTACGCCTCTGTATTTTACGAGCTTCTGGCAGACATAACGACGCTGCTATACCAGCGAGCGTTGAATCGCGGCAAAACGTACGGAGAAACATAGTGCCGCGTGAAGCGTCGAGACGTCGGCCGGCTGGCTGCGTGCGCCAGAAACTATAAAACTTTACGACCAAAGCATCGACCCGTTGCCGTGGTAACGCGCAATGGTTCATCGTCAATTCGACTCGGTTTTCTAGTTTTTAATAGTCGCTAATCATGATACTGATTTCATATATTAGATTTTGTAGAATAAACAGAAAATCTCATGACAAATATTGTTCGATTGATTTGATACTATGAGTATTTTAAAGTTGTCTACTCTTATAAGAAAATAATATATATGAGGTAGTTATCAAATCCAAAAAAACTAAGAAAAAAAATAAACGATTACATTTTTTTCATTTCAATACATATATCCAAAATTTACAATTGAAAGGCAAGAAATTCTTCCATTTGTCAAAACTGACTTTCCAACAATACATTTGCAACCACTCGTTACGCACAAATATAAAAATTGTTAACTTTGGTCACTTACGTGTTTAGGTATTGTCTCTAGTTAGTCTAGCAGATTTGGAAGGGTCCGATTGTCGTAGACTATCTATAGTAATGATGCCCAGGTAACCTTGTTTCCTGACAACTACCTATACCAGTTCCCCACACCCTAATAGTACCAAGTAGGTGAGGAAATAAATGCCGGGATTTCCATACCCAAGGTTTAGTTTATATATACTGATATATGGGATCTACCCGGTGAGTTCTTGGAATCAGTTTCACATAAGAAGAAGTCACGTAATAGGTCTTGTTTATCTATGTCGTTTCGCAACGATAGTTTCATGCCGTTGGCGTTACAAACGGTGTTTCATCCCGACAGCTATTTTATTATTGACATTTGAGATTGTGTTTGAAGCCAACATTTACTATCGATCATTTTTTATTTTTAAATATTCTAAGACGTTTAGCTAGTTTATCTGTAAGTGTTATGTGTTTGATTTGATCTAAAACTTACGCATTTGCGGCAGGTAAAGTATTTTGACTTTGACATTACTCGAAAATCATCATCTGTCAGTGTCACGCTTCTCCCTATTACGGTTCGATGGTGATTTATTTATAACAATTTATTGTTGGAACTCCTTTGACTTCAGAAATTAACTTATATAATGCTTCAGGGTGTACCTTCAATTTAAATATAACAAATAATAAGTAGATTTCTTCTATATTTGCTGTTTACTTTGTCATAGTAAAAGGCAATGTTTTTTTATTCTGAATTCTGAGCAGTTGTCGATAAAATTTTGTATGCACCACGTCAGTAAATTGTCTTTATCGGACACGCCTGCTATTTGCCTTGCTTCGCTCGTCTCATAATTTCAGACTCGTCCGATAAAGAATTATCTATCAATAAACACAAATGACAAATGTCGTTGTCAGTTATATCAAAATAGCAGTGTAAAACGGGCAGCAATCTCTCCAAAAATTCAAAACACTCCTCATTTAAAAACAAGGTATAGGAACAATTTACCGTCATAGACGAGTTAGACCAGAACGAACTGATTGATTGGGTTAAAATATTGAGCAAACGTTTCTACAAATACTTGCATTAGTATCACTTCAAAAATGTGCCATGCCTTAAAGCAGCAAAATGGCTTCCGATTACCGGTCATTAATCAAATAATCCCATAATATGGTATCTACACGGGTCTAAAAACTCCCAACAAATCCTCCAAACTATCTGGGAAATAATTTGTTACCAATTAGACATCTCCCGTACGGTAAAATATTATATCCAACCAAATATGATAAGAGTACAATTAAATGACTACTCATTTCTTTGTACCCACGACTAGTGAGTTCTCGAAGTACCAAATATCCCCTTGCTTAAATCGACCCAACAATCAGAAGTCTTTCCAAATGTCAAAGACAACATTAACCAATAGTTTCAAAGATACTTCGTTATCCCAAAAAAGTCAACAGTTGAGCATTCGTTAATAGTGTTCTTTTTCAACACTCCGAGTAAAATGCGTTCAAGAAACACCTATTCAAATTACACCATTCACACTAATACCTACTTGCAGAACAATGAATTAATGAATTACCACCGGGATAATCCAATAGTGAAAATCGATTTAACGAGTGAAGGCGCTCGTTTGTCGACGAATGCGGAATGATTCGTGTAAATCACGGACAGAAGTGAATTTACCCTCTCGCACTCTCAGATTTTTCGTGGGTACGAGGAGAACCCAAATCATCTTTGCTTGACAAGTCCCGTGTGCAATAAGCAGCCACTCCTAAACACAGAAGAATGAGTCACGTAAATCGCGGACTGATATGGATTTTTTCTACGACCGTGCGTTTTAAACCACTTTCCCGCACGCATTTACGCATTTTAGTTTTGAAAGTGTCACTTTCCCGCACTAGTGCGGGAAAGTAAAATTATGCAAATTTTGACCTTATTAGATAGTTTTTTACTTCGGAAGTTATAACTACTGTTACAACAGATGAATAAATAGTCCATCAAATAAAATCTACATCTTTTCTAGCTTTCTGTTGCATTTTAAATTTTTGGAAAATATAAAATAATGAAGATATTTTGATATAACCCTGTACATTCTTTAAAGTAGTGTCATAAAACAACTATCAAACCACCCGGGTTTGATATAAGAAAAATATATAGAATGAAATTATTTCATTTACAAATAACTTAAAACCGTTGCCGCCACCTTTATCGTCACCTTTATGTGAGCTGCAACCGATGCCATCCTCATTAATGTCATCTACTTACAAGTTAACACCAAATAACTCCACTGGACCGGCAATTTTAAGTAATTCACAGAATGCAACAAATTGTGTTTCTAATATTAATATTTATAATAATAATAATAGTTTTTGGTTAAAGTTTTGTATATGCGTATGTTGAAATAAAATAAATTTCGAAAAATGGGTTGGTATACTTTTCGTATATACGGCCGTAGAAAAAATAATGTTCCTAACTCATGCGTAAATTGCATTTCCCGCTTGCCCGAACTCCGCTTCGCGTCGTTCGGGTCAACTGCAGTCGCGTGCGGGAAAGTATCACTTTCCGCACTTGTTGGGAAAATAACTATACCCACTCGCAATCTCAGGTTTTTCGTGTGTACCAGGGGGTCTATTCTCTAACAGTGAGAGCTCATACGAGAGTACACACACTTATAAAGTGCGCATGCGGGCTATATCATAATTTGAAATTTCGAAGGAGCTCGCATGCGCACTTTATAAGTGTTTATTCTTTATTCTCTCGCTCTCACTGTTAGTGAATAGACACCCAGGAGAACTCAAACCACCCTAAGTATCGACAAATACATACCTCTCAGACGCTCTAGATACAAAGGTACACCTCAACCTAGTAAACACTATTTGTCTATACAAGATGTCAAACAGTACCCTACAAAAGCTTTACTCTCACCACTAAAAGCTAGTTAGTCGGAGCGTGTTGCGAAAATGTCGAAACAATCGTGTTCAAAATCTATTGAATAGGCACTATGCCTATGCAGTCAACTAAGGCTAAACTTAGACTTAGACGTGATCTGTAGCTGTGGTCTGTTTAAGTTTAGAATATGGCCTCTAGACAGATTAACGTCTAGGTGGTCATGCAGCATGGCTCCTCGAAGATGAACGATGGTCGCCAACGTTGTCAAATTTAGTAGTAACATAACAATATTGAAGTAAATATGTAAATATCAGAAAATAAGAAATAGAAAACTAAAAAAAAAACAAGAAAACCCAGGCCCAAACCCGGTTGATCAAAGTGTAACTATGTATAAAAATATCAGAAAATAAGAAATAGAAAACTAAAAAAAGCTCAGTATCCTACCAACTGTGCTAATCTGCTCACATTCAGTCATATCGAATAGAAGGTTAAACCCTGCTTGGACGCATACGCACCTCAAATACTGAATTTGGAGAGTGCCGAGATTCAATAAATTAAATTTGATAACGTTGGTGCCGAGTAGGGTAAATAAGCTCTCGTTTGGGAGCCATGCTGCGTGACCACCTAGACGCTAGTTCTAGTCAGACGACGAAATATCGGTGAGCTTGTCGAGACTTGCGAAGTCTTGTTCAGTTGCAGAGCTCAAAGAACTAGTTTTCAGTATCTCTCACTGTACTGTATTTTTAGGTATTTTCGTTCTTAAAATATTGATAAACAATGAAAAGTGGATACCTACGTCTGGATTAAATTGTTTAATTAATATTATGTATTTTATTATATTCTTTGGAGGTAATAGTAAGGTGAATTGACTGTTGCCCGTGTACACTGTACGGAAAAATTCAGAAGCTGTATTTTGAAGCACGTGCTTACGGGTACAATATAAGTGCCTATCCAGAGTGTACAGTCAGCGATTGACATGTTCTGAATTTTGATAATGCTGAACGTAGAACTTGCAAGAGATGTCTCTGTCAGTGAAGACCCCTTCGAACGAACATTGTAGTGGCACGGCGACGGTTTTATTTTATTTTATTTTTTATAGACCAAGACGTTTTTAAGCAAAATAAAAAATGATACAACAAATAAAAGTATTTATAAGAAAATGTCGCTGAGTGTTTACAAATGTAAAGTTGTCGATAAACAAAGACTAAATTCGGAAAAATGTTTAAAAATATTTTGTGTTGCCATGACATAATATCATTTAAAAATAGAAAAAACTTCAGTAGGTTACAGTTTATCTGAATACAATACTGTAATGTTTTTCTTATTTATTTAAACTGTTTTTACCGTGGGATAAAATTATACACTCACTATGGCTAATTGCTATTGATTTATTAAAGAAACACTTACACACTATAATAAACTTAATTTATATACACTCGGTATAATAATTGTCCTAATTTATCTTCAACACTATTTATATTCACTTTCTGTTCACTCACTGTATACTGAAACTGTTTACCGATTCACTGTATACTGAACAACAACTAGTTCACTCGAAAACCCGAGTATATATAGTCCCTCGAATCTCTAGAACTTTCTTGAATTCACCACCTCTGCGTATACATAATAAATCGAGAACATTCGCGATAAACCATTGTATGGCCTGGTACATTTCCAGAACTGTCTGGAAATTACCTGCGAAATAACCTTTCTAGAAAGGTCGCATTCATAGTTTGCGACAGAACCGGCTTCGGAATCAGTGAGTTGTGAGTCGTCATGAATACCAGAAATTGCAACTATAATTTTTTTATTTCATTTTGACTTTACATGAACTTGTTATTTATAACATGCGACATAGGGATTCCTGTGCAAAACTGTCAAACGCCAGCTAACTTTTTTACCAAATGTTGTTCATAAAAAATAATAACAGATTTGGAAAGGTCGTAGAAAAATAAGTACAAATGCACTTGTAATTTTCTTATATTAGCTCTGGTTTAATGAAAAAATGGATAATTATGTTTAAAAAAGTCGAACTCCATTTCCATACCACTTTCGAATACTTTCAACCGCTTAGGACAATAACCAGGGCTCGGGAAATTTAAAAGTTAAAGATGTGTGGCGGTTCGATTTGTCGCTGTGGTGAAATTTTTGCCTATGAACATCAAATTTAAAATAAACAACACAGTGTATATAAAATTTGGTGTTGGTCTATTAATCACGATAAAAGTACAGAAGAAACTGATTTCTTTCTGTCTTTCTGGTTTAACTTGGCTGGAAATATACAGGATTATATTGGTTTTTCTTTACTTACACCAAATTGGTTTTAGCATTACCTTATTTTATGGATCATTTCACGTCAAGTCCTGCAGAAGGAAAAAAGTTTTTATTTCAAAACTTATGCAAAATGCAAAAATTTCGAGTTTGTGAAATTTTTAAAAATACTCAAAATTGCCGATAGACAATAAATTTTTGGTCAAATTTTTGTCTATACTTCCTTGTACTAATTGTGAGAAATCCTGAAATTTTTGGAACTGTGTTTTTGTTTTATTAAAAATTTGATTTTTGAATTTTATAAAAAAAATTATCATATCATATTGACGTTTTTCAGATAAAAAAAGAATAAAATCAAATTTACACATGAAACCTTACGTTTTATTTTGTTCAAAGATTTCAATTTTGATAAATTCTACTTTGCAGCAAAATCTCCTGGATTATCGAATAAACATTGTTTTATAGCACAATTCTTGCTATAGTTTTTTATTTTATTTTGACAGTCTGGAAGTTTCTGGAATCCTAGGAAATTTAATAGAAATTTTATGATAGCAGATGAGGCTAAAGACTCTTGGAAAAATTTATTACTTGAGAGTTTTATAGACGAATTGAATTCTATATGACACAGACGATACCCACATACAAACTGTACTGAAAAGTATAAAACAATTTAGATTTTATATCCCAAGTGTGTTATAACAAGTGGGATTAACTTAAATTTAATGTTAAGGATTTTGATATCCTTGGTACTGAGCACAGTTTACTCCTATAAGCTGTGCTGAGAATAAAATTAGATTAATTGGAAAAAAAATGTTAACTTTAGAATTAATAATTTTTTTCAACTTCTAAACTATAAGTTGTTAATTAAATACCAATTTTCAGTTTAATAATATTCATTATAACACTGGTTTTCATTATAAAACTGAAAAATTGACCAATAGAAATCTAGATTTTCAAATACTCAAGTAGGCAGACAGTTTCTAAGAGATTCGTGTGTTTTATGACAGTTTAAATCTTTTGCGTTAGTTTTTAAAAGAAATGTCGAACACCAGACCGAAAATACTTAATGACAAGGCAAATACCTATTTAAACTTATTATTTTTGTTTACAATAATTTATTACTAATATTGTATAACAGTAACATACTTATACATCATCATTACATGATCGTTGCATAATATTCTCTTAACAGTCCTCTAAAATGTATACTTGCCGAATAGAATTTCAACAGAAATTTTTTTAAGGTCCGTTAAAAACTTATTTTTAAAAGGCATCTAAATTTTAAAGGATTGGTTACATAATAGACACCTAAACTGCCCTTTACGATTGAGCTATAACGGTTTTATTGCCATAAAAAATAATGCCCCGTAGCATTTTTTTCGCTCCCTTTCGAATCAAGAGCAACGCCTTTTGGCCAAATAAACAAAAAGCGGCTGCTATTAAGGAATTTCTTAGAAAATGAGAAAATAAAATGACGGTCATTACTTAATTGGAAGACCTCTTTGCTAAGAACTGATCAGTTTTTATGTTAACCTAAAAAAAATAATTGTGTGGGTTTATGGAACTGTGAATTTTTTTTTGATTGTATGCAATTAACTGAAAATTTTCGAGAAATGGCAACTAAAATGTAAAAACAATGACCTAGATTTTCTTTTTTCAATGTTTCTAGAAAAAAACGCATCGTGGTTGATATAATTTCATCATTTTCAAGTAAGTGGAGCAGATTCCTCTCTTGCCTATTATTGATTTCCCATTATCATACCAATTATTTAAGTTAACATTAAAAACCCTTAATAATTTCACATTTTCAAACAATGTTAAAAAATTTCACTTTATTGAGAAGATGGAAAAACTGCGATTTCAATGTCATGGTTCAAATATGGCAATATTTACTATCCAAAAGGACTGGAAAATAAAAAAAGACGGTAACATATTTTCCGTATTCAGAAGAACTGCATGGAGAAACTAAGCTCACGCCATCTCGCGAGTATGGTATGAAAAATCGAATTATTTCATCGAAATAATCGATACTTCGATAAATAGATCTCAAATCGCCATACCTAGTTAACTCCCGTAGGAGGAATATTTGGATAGAGGTTCGACAGGAGAGTTTCTATATACCTTGCATATCACAAGCTCCTTGAAAATTGGGGGTTGCAGCCGTCACTGAAGGGAGCTGAAAGTAAGAATGAAATTTTCTCGTTGCAGAATGTCTGTTCATATTCTAAAATCGACGTCTTTTAGAATATTCTATAATAGTAGTTTTCCTACACCCACATGTATATTATCCATTTTCTGCACAGTTTACCAGAATGGCAATGTATATCGGTTAACTGAGCGGATATGATTTCCTAAACATCCTAAAATGTATATGAAATGCCCCAATCAGCATTTGCGTTCAGTACCCGTCAATACTCATCTGTTTTTCAATTTTAAATAAACGTCAAAATAACTTGTCAAAAAAGTCTCCTTTAGAAGCACCGGATCAAGAATATTTATTCACAAAAATAAGCTTAAATAAAATAATCCGTACAAATTAATTACAAATACTAAGAACAGAATAAAGAATAAAATGGATATTTTAAGGGACTCCTGACAGACGTCAGTTTTAACGGAATTATGTCATCCATTTGACGTTTTTGATAGGTGTTAGCATATTCCTCGGTCCCTAGTCCAGTAGTAAGCATCCCAGACTCTCACGGGGTAGACCAGAGTTCAATTCCCCGTGAGGAAATTCTTTTTTTTATTTTAATTTTATTTCTAAATAAGTATTCTGCTCGATATTGATAACTACAATAGGTAGAAATATTTAGTAGAATATTCATTATTATAAATAATGGTACGGTACCCTTCGTGCGCGAGTCCAACTCGCAACATCTACTTCCCAGATAGCACACTACATCTTAAAGACGTCCAGATAATGTCTCACTTTGGTCCAAACGTCCTGGTACGTAAAACGGACGTTTTTAAGACGTCCTTCTTACGAAAAGTTTAAAACGCCTTTGTAGGGATGTTTTAAAGACGTTTTAAATATGTTGGTAATGTGGACATTCAACTCTTTTAGCAATTTTTAATGGGGCAAGTCTCCAGCATCACTAAATTATTGAGCACTTTAAGATGATAATCATATGAATCAACATTTGGAACTAACCTAACAATGGACTCAGATCAGTTAGTTGTTGAATATTATGGAGAAAAGAGAAAAGTCAGAACTGTATCTAGAAGTGGAAAGTAAAATTTTCCAATAAAACCCACTTCTAAATCTTAACACTTTGAAGGTGGAAAGAATATTTCAATAATAGTTATTAGCTAAAGAAGAGAGATAAATATAATACAATATTGTGGAATTAGATAAAAGGGCATTATAACATTTATTTTCATCAAGTAAAAAGACGGTATATAAACACGTCCAAAACTGTGAGTCTTAAAGACGTACAAAAATGGATGTCCCAAAGACGCCTTGTTTTGTAACAATGTACGTCCTAAAGACGTCTTCAAAACATATTTTGAATATTAGCGGACATCTTCGTAACGTCTTGAACGTCGTGAACAAACGTCTTTAAGATGTCTTTGAAACGTGTTTGTGCTATCTGGGTTATAACAGCATCACATATTTAAAAAAGGAAACTGTAACATATACAAATTGTACATTAGAGAACTGTACATTTATCACAAAAAATCAGTGGAAATATAAAATTGAATTGGTAAAATTATAAATAAAATTGCTGAAAATTTTTAATTTCAAGGTACATTATAGTTTAATAAAATGTCTTTTTTCTAGATTTTTTCTTAAGTGTGTTCGACTCGTGTGGATTGTCCATATCGCACTCGAACGATTGGGCACTCCGCCTACGGCGTCGTGCTCAAAGTTCGTCCTCGTGCGATATGGTCATCATATCCACACTAGTTGCACAAACTACTATTTTACGCACGCTAGTAGAAAAAAATGTCTAATGGATTTATTCCATTTGTCTATTCCACACTGTATAGGTGAGAAGCTTGAAAGCGTTAAACTTCGTACAAATTGTGAAAAATAAAATTTTTCCGTTTCTACAATCATGGCAACATAATTTTCAGGATTGCTCATACACAATAGCGTATCGATTACAGTCTACAAACCAACAACAAAAACATAAAACGACAAGGTACCGATTACAATCTGCGAATTTGTAAACGAGAACAAGACGATATAAATCTCCAGTCAATGTGTTCCGCATTCAACTGTAAGCCGTATGCCGTAAGGTAGTTCGGATTTTAACTTTCCCATTATTCACTTAAAACTGCAAATAAGCGCGTATTTCTATGGATGCGATTTAAATACTGTTGATGTTCGTTTCAATGGAACCAGATAGGCATTGAAGGATAATTTTTTGGAATATTTTTGATGTTTATTAAGCGTAATATTCAATGTAATGGTTAGTTGAAGACCGTTTCGTTTTGATTCATTCTAATATCTTGAATAAATAACAAAAAAATCCTGAAAACGGTGAAGGATGATGTCTTGGAAATAGACTAGAGTGCTATAATTTTAAAATAAAATATTTACTCATATGACGCTGAAACTGGTAGCCGGAAGCAAATGTCGTTACCTTTTCAATTAGGGAACCGCAAGAAGCAACATTATTTTTTACAAAAAATGTTCTATTTTCTAAACGCTTAATAGAAATTTCATGAAACTGTTCTTAGTAGACTTTGTTTGAGAGCTGCTGCCAGAACAACCGCAATAAAAATTAAATTCCACAAAAAATGTTTTAAATTCTATTAGATTAGATCAGATTAGAATTGGAGTGGCTCTTTGTCCTATCCCACTGCGACCTTTGCAGATCTATTGTGGTCCTTCCTATATTTAGAGCTCGATATCTAGTTTCATTCCCTTGCGTAGCTCTCTGCCCTCGGTTTTTCTTCTCCGAGTAAGTGAAACCCCACTCTTGATAGGCATTCGCACTCACAGAGAATGTGCTCCACAGTTTCGTCTTCTTCCTGGCAGAACCTGCATAAGCTGTCATCTGCTAGGCCAATTGTGTGCATATGTTTCTTCAGCTTACAATGTCCGGTAAGCTTTCCCACCATCATCTTCGTCGTTTCTCGACTTTGACATAGTAGGTCGTGTGACAGTTTGGCCGAATGGCTTTTAAGGTATAATTTAGCGAGCCTTTGCGCTGGTGGTTTCATACCACCATCGCAACGCCTGGTTGTTTATCTATTTGTGGATGCTCTCTTTACTTAGGCATTTTGCAATCCCACAGGAAGGTTCTGGCCCTATCATACGCAGCTTAGGGATTTAATTAATAATTTTTCGACTGAAACAAATTATACGATATTTTAAACCTGTACATTGGCAATACCGTACAAAATTTGACATTTTGAGATAATTTTATTGCCGCTTTACAGAGTGAATTTACCGGTGTAACGCCTATGAGATCTTTTAAGCGGACGGTTTAGAAATCTTTATTCTCTCGAACAAAGCTCATCCAGGTATTAGGTAAACACATTAGCTCTCTCCGTTAATTAGAAGCTACCGGAACTGAAGAATATTTGGAGAATGTGTAGAGAATGTTCAGAAAAAATTCATAAGAAGCGAGGACCTTTCAGTCAATATTTTTTATAATTTTTTTTTCTATGCCTTGGCTCTTATTTTTTCAACTGAAAAATTGGGTATACTGTTTATATTTTAGTCGAAGAAAAAACTGATATTGGCTGTACCAATAAGTCTTCTTGTTACATTAAATTTATGCTTCTAAGACGATTACAGGCGGTGCAACTGAAGCATTTAGTGCTTTGGATATTTGAAGGTGTATCTCAGGAAAAAAACGGTACTCGTTTAAATGTGTCTCAAAGCAACGTCAGTCGAGCATGTAATCCACATGTTGCAACTGGAAATAGTCCTGACTGCTAAAGAAATTCCAACATTCATGGCTTCAAGTATCAACAGCTTCTTTCGACAAGCTACTGGCCAAACTATCAGAAGAAGATTGCAGTTGAGGACAAGAAGACATACCCACGGTTATCAGCGACTTGTGTGCATAGAGACATCGGTGGCCTATAGAGCACAGCAATTGGAATCTTGAAAATACGAGGCATTGTCCTTTCCCCGATGAATCTCTATTTCGGTTGTATACATCTGATGGTCGAATTTCAGTATGGAGAGAAAGAGGACAGCTCACCACTCCTTTCGGTGAAGGATCAGTTTGTGTGTGCTACGGCATATGTTATGATGACTGCATTGATTTACTGGTCTGGCAAACAATGACTGTTGTAAGATATCTCAACATGGTTATTGAGCCTATAGTTCTATCATTAGCATGATAATGCTCGTTCTCACTGAGCAAGACTTGTGAACGACCGGGTAGAACATCATGGATTTACTAGGATGGAGTTGCCACCCTGCTCACCAGATATGAATTGCATCGAGCATGTTTGAGCTGGAATGTGCAGACAGTCAATTAAATCGTCTTAAACAACTATAACAATTAGCTAACTCATGGCAAATCGAGTAACTAACTCCATTAAGGCGAGCCCGAGGTGGCATTTTCCTTAAACACCCGCATTTTTCTGTATGGAATATTTGTTTTTAGGGTTGCTTTTGTTATTGTCTGAAGAAACTTTCATTCCACCGTTTTTTATATCAAATATTTACAAAGAAAATTCAGAATTTTTTATATTATCCACTTCAATTGTTGAGCAGTGTATATACCATGCTTAAACCTATTGGATTTAAAATTAGTCAACTGCTATAATAATAACCATCAAAATCCTTCCTAAATGATAACTGTTGCAATCTCATGTGCATCACAATGTAAATGTGAATTGTTTGGTTTTATTTAGTATTGATCCTTTTTCCCATTTTTTTCAAATGCTTAAGTCTAAAATTTTATTGAGCAAATATAACACAACTATAGTGCATTCAATAGCCTTCTTGGTGTGCGTCATCGTTTGTGACGTATATATCCGGGTTTTGTGTATGTCGTTTATTTTATTTGCTATTTTGACATATAGCTAACCATAAATTTGATAAATAATAACATCAGGATCGTATTCAACCAAATTCGAAAAGGCTATGAAATTAATAATTACCAGCTTCTTTTTCGAACTGAAAATAATTGATAAATTTCAAAATGCTGATGTTTTTCCGTGTATCTAGTTATATTTTTGTATTATTTAAATAAATATAACAATACGATTAACATTAACTTTTCATAAATAATAATTGACCGTAAACAACAAAGTACAGACCTATCAGTGGGACAGTAGCCATAGCCAATATCCAAGGTATCCATCCTATTTTAAATACTGAAACCCTACTTTTCAACGTGATTGTAGAAAATAGTAATTTATGTACCAATGGTATAAATAGATGTTTATGCCCTGAGGGCGACGTCTTACGTACCCTACGGCCTCTGGCCCGAGGGTTTGAAAGTCGCCTGAGGGTATACACATCTGTTTATGCCCGCGGTATATACAAACTTTTATGTCATACTAGTTCGTTATTGCAATCCAATCTCAATACAAATCAGTGTTTTAAAAAATCCGGTTTGAATTAATAGTTGAATGTTGACAAACGTAAATGTCATCAAACCACAATAATTTTCATATGTGTCAAAGTTAGAAGTCAAAATGAACGAAGATTTTGGTATTCTTGACGAAATTATTGAAAAAGCAAAGAAAGCGATTCTGATTCTGTCAGTGCCGTTCCTGGGGTGGCGAACGCCTGCGAGCAAGAATAATTTTGTGCGCCCGCATATAATATACTTAAATTATGATGATAAGGCCAATAATCATAAAAAAAATATCCTAATGCTATAGACAGGTTTGGAAACAAAGACTGCACATTTTTCTTGGTTATATAATTTATGGGTGAGTCTGAGGTATTGCGAGAGTCTTTGACATGGTTAAGGATTTTGTATGATGAAATTTCATTGTACAAATCAAGACCATCAATATCCTTGCAAACATTTCCTTTATAGTGAATTTGCAAAGCCAAATCCAAATCTATGCACGATCGTTTAATCTTATCAGAATTAAGGTTTTGAAAATCACTCAAAAATCCAAATAAATCATTGCATTGCTTCAATCTCTCGAAACGACTTAGTAGGGATTGAACTGTTGTATCCAAAATTTGAAAATAAAAACTGATCTTAAATTTTCGCTTTGGATCTAGAACTGGATCGTCTGTACTTCCATATGAAAATTGACGCTTTCTCTTTCGTTCCCTAATTGAAGGAAATGTTTGCTCTACATCATTTTTTCTAGCTTCGGCTTTAGCCGCATTCACAAAAACATCAAAATTTTCATCTGACCTTTTTTCAGTGAAGTAGTTGATGAGACTTTTTATTTCTCGTTTTTCTAGTTTACTGTTTCTTCCTGTAATCAAAGTTTACAGCTTTGCTATAATTTGATTTTTAAATTATTTAATGCCGATTTTTCTTCCAATTAGAAGTGCGTTTTTGCAAGAGTAGCGAATAGTTGAATTTGGCGCCCCTTAAATTAGGCGCCTGCGTGCGGGGCATTCGCTGCATACCCGCCAGGAACGGCACTGGATTCTGTTGCCAAAAAAGTCTAAAGAAGCTTACGACATGGTTATTAAATAAGTTGAACAAAAAATTATTTCTCTTTATACACGCGCGGGCCATAAGTACGACGTTAGATAGTTGGTAACTAAGCAATAAAAACACAATAATGAACTAGTATGACATAAAGGTTATTTTTCATATGAACTCTACCAAAGTCGGTTCGTTATCAAGAAAAACCGCTCGAATATAAGAAAAATTATACATTCGACGTCAAAGAGAATAAATTAATACTTTTTCCGCAAATCGCTAGGAAATTTTGACATTCCTGTCATAATTTCTTGAAGAAAAAGTCAGGACTTCCTTACTGTAAGGAAATGTC
>CAJUYG010005063.1:0-14831 GCA_910591675.1 Galerucella calmariensis | reverse complement strand
ATGAATGATTTATTACTCCTCGTACTTTCTGTACAGACTATAGATAAATAGGTACTCTTTGTTGAACTCGTTAGAACACTCCATTTTCAAGATTTTTCACTTTTTATTAAAGTAAGACACTTTTATAAGTTGTTTTTTTTTTAATAAATTTGTAGTACCTACTTGAAGATCACTTACAAATAATTTAAACACAAACGTTTGTAATTCATATTTATTTGAGGGAAGATTAAGTGTTAAGAAAATATTTACTACTACAAATTTATTGTTTAAAAACATTACAACGTAAAAAAGTAACTTGGTGCAATAAAAAGTTGAAAATATTGAAAATGGAGTGAGTCTAACCAAGAGTACCTTTTATGTAGGAAATTGAATAAAGAATTGGAGTCAAAAGTCTTTAGCTCTCAATACAGAATGTTTCAAAAATATGGTACAATAAAAGTTTACGAAATCCTCGTACCACGCCACTGGCTTATTAGAATTTGACATAATTAATAGTGTCGATGTATTTTGAAGAGACAATAACCTACAATATTTTTTAAATTTGTACCTTCATTCCCTATGACGATATGAAATAAAATGTGTATTTCTTCTACACCTTTAAACAGTCTGTATCTCACAAACTAAGAACGTTAGAGAAAAGTTGCATTTGGGTATTTTAAATATTTCTTAACGATCTATCATGCCTATAATTTACAGTACTTATTCATGGGACACAGTGTATATAGTATAGTGCGGCTCTGCTCGGTAAATCCGAAAAGTTTTATGGTTTTACTGCATCTCGAGCCTAAGTCAAGTCAAGTCAGTTTCTTAGATCGTGAAAAGTATTACAGTAGAAACTCGATTATCCGGCTCTCAGTTATACGGATTCGCGATTATCCGGACTACCGACTCAATATATTAAAATTACCTACAAGTCAAATTTATGCAAGCATGAACGTTTTAGTATGTACGTACATGTATGTATATAATCTAAGAAGATGTATCTCCTAATAATTTCTTAATATACATTGATTTTCATTGATATGTATTTGTTGTTTTTAATAAATAACATACATACATCGTATGTACACCATATGTATGCACAAAACCCGCTTTTCTTAGTAATAATAATAATAATAATAATAATAATTTATTTATTTACACATAATTCAAAAAAAAAAAATACATAGATACATAAATACATAAGATAAACAAAACGACGTTATGTGAAATAAATAAATACATACACTTGCGAAACCTATAAGGCTTGTTTGCAAGGAAATAATACTATACTATAAGACTTATACTAGGTGACAAGTAAATAATAATATGTAATACATAATAATTAATAGAAATTTATAATGTAATTGAAGATTAATAAAATAGAAAAAGATTAATAGAATAGAATAGAAATTGATAGAAACATTATTAATCATTATTTTCGATAAGATTGTGAATAGCGTGTCTATTTGTTTTGGAAATATATTCATGGAGTTTTAGAGTTAGTACCTTTACAGAAGATTCACATTTTATTTGTTGTGGTATAGCATTATATAGCTTAGGTCCAAGAAACAAAAAGCTTCTTTGTCCAGCTGTTTTTTTCATTGCTGGATTCAGGTAAGTATATTTGTTTCTTGTCGCATAATTGTGAGTTTGAATTTGCAGATTTGATTTAAGTTTATGTTGTTTTAATACCGCTTTTTTTAAATATAATTGTCTAACGTCTAATATTTTCGTTTCAGTATATAAAAGTTCACTGTTATATCTTCTTGTTTTTCCAAGAAGGATTTTGAGGAATCTTTTTTGCGAAACCTGGAGAATGTTACAGTAAGTCTTCGCCACTCCACCCCAGCTGATTAGACCGTAAATTAGGTGAGATTCAACTAAACTTCGATAAACCATTAGTTTTTGTTTATATTGTAGATGATATGAGATATGTTTAAATTTATAGAATATACACCTCAATTTTTGAGCTAAGTAGTTAATATGATTATCCCATCTAAGATGTGGGTCTATCATAATTCCTAAATATTTTATTTGTTTTGCAGGTTGAATATTGGTATTTTTTTGGACATTAATGGTGTAGTTCGGAAGATCTGGCTCTAGGGATGCAAAAGGCAGGTAAACAGTTTTTTTATAATTGATTGAAAGAAGCCTAAAGTCAAACCACTGTTTTATACAAATTAAATCATTTTCAATTTTTAACTTTAAATCGTACCAATTCTGATCACTGTATATCAGAACTGTATCGTCTGCAAAACTGATGATTTTACTGTTACTTTGAACCACAAATAGGTTATTTAAATAGATACTAAATAAAACAGGGCCCAGAACCGTACCTTGTGGTACACCACACGTAACTGTTTGTTCTTTACTGCATTTATTACCCACTCTTACTTTCTGAGATCGATTTGTTAGATAACTTTTGAAAAAGCATGTGCTGTACCTCTAACTCCAATGTCTTCTAGTGTTTCCAAAAGAAGGCAGTGGTCCACGGTGTCGAAGGCTTTTGTTAAGTCTAGGAAGACCGCAATTGTAGGTAAACCCTCATCAATATTTTTGTATAAAGTATTTATTACTTCCAGTAGAGCATCATCAGTGGACTTGCACTTTTGGAAACCAAATTGAGACCTTGACATTAGCTGGTATTTGTCTAGAAATGTATTAAGCCGTGCATTAATCACTTTTTCTAGTATTTTTGCTAAACAAGTTATTAATGATATTGGTCTGTAGTTTGTCATCGCGTCTTTCTTTCCACTTTTATAAATAGGTTTTATGATCGATGTCTTGAAAGCTGAAGGAAATTGTCCTATTTCTAATGACTTATTTATTATAATCATTAGCGGATATGCAATATAATCCTAAATCTGTTTGAGCGTTTCAGCTTTTATTCCATCCCAACCCGGTGCTTTTTTATTCTTAAGTTCACTAATTATATTTTTTATTTCTGTAATGCTGGTTGGCGTAAAAAAGATGGAATCACAATTCACAATTTTCTTTTCATTGTAATTTATTGGTTGTTGTATGGTACTTGCTAGATTTCGTCCTATATTTACAAAAAAAGTATTAAACATTTCAGAAATTATCTCAGCTTTATTTACTGTTTTTCCGTTGTTGTCCTTAATATTTGTAATTTCCGTGTTTTCTGTTTTTTTTGATATTGAGTTTACTACATTCCATATTTTTTTTGACGAATTTTGTTCCTTTTCTACAAGTTTATTATAATAATTATTTTTAGCAGTGATGATTAATTTATTTAGTACCTTTTTGTAATCTGTATATTCTTTTTTTACCGTATTATTTAGAGGATTTATTTTTGATTTTTTATACATTTCATTTTTTTTGTTAACGGATTTTATGAGAGATGGTGTGATCCAATTTTTTCTTTTTCTTAAGTTATTCTTAATCTTTGTATACGTTGTTGACTATCTTGGATAGTGCTAACTAATTTATCAGTTGCGGAGTCCAAATTTGAATTAAGAATAATATCATTCCAGTCAGTATTTTGAAATCTATATATCAGTTTATTCTTATCTATCTGGGCAAAATATTTAGATTTAAAGATTATAGGTGGATCTTTTTCAGGAATGGTACATTCGATTATCCGGATTTTCGATTATCCGAATGCCTAACGACAATAATTAGTCCGGTTAATCGAGTTTCTACTGTAGATATAATAATAACCAATCCTTTGTCTGACCTGTACTGCACCTACCTACTTTATTTCCAATGCCCTTTTTTATAGTCATCCAATGGGGATTTAGGGATAATCATTTTTAATAAAGTCTCATAATTTTAGTTTCCAATAAATATTTCACTCTGAAAGGCAAGATGCCGACTCAAAGAAATATTGTAAAACATTTACGTATTACAACAATAACTCTTCAACTTCAAAATTACTACAAAAAATTTAAATCGAAAAAGAGCACACCTGACGTAGGTTCTTCCGATTGATTCCTAATTCCTCAAATGGAAAAAATTAACTTCCTCTTCTATTGGTAAATTACCGTAACAAATTTCAATAAAATTTCCGCAAATTATTTGAAAATACAATATAATGAAAAGATCATTAATCATTTCATGGCCTCGGCCTTATTCAATAAACAAATCGAGCAAAAACGTTTATAATGTTTTTGTGATTTAAACGGATTTCGACCTAGACTGCTTAATTTTATTTGAAGAGCATTATTGTTTTATAATTATTGACAAATATTTGAAAAAAATGATTCTAATTATATTTTATATTACGCCTTATATGAGCAAGATTCATTAGAAAAATAGTAAACAAACTCATATACAAAGCGCTGATTAATTATAAAACAAATTCATTGTTTTGCAAACAATTTATTTCAGATAAAAATCCCGAACCATGTAGATTTTTAGATGTAAAAGGTAATAGTATAATACTATTATAACGCCTTCAATAGTCTTTGAAATTCAAAGAACAAAGACTAAGAAGCCACAAATACTTCCCTGTCTATATGCCACGAAGGACATTGAATTACACATCAAAGTTAAAGGGGGTTGGTATATCTGCAAGATAGAACCAAATTAGTTGTTGCACCACTTATTTTTATCTTTTTGTTTGGTGTTACAAATGATGCACATTCACCGTCTTCAACCAACTTCATTTCACCAGCAATTTTTTTAAGACTGCTTAAATTGTCACCCGTTGCCAAAATGATACGCTCCTGAACTTTTTTAGTCTTTCAATGGTTGATTACTTACAACCTATTTTCTCATAAAATGAATAACATTAGCTCCCCGTGTTTGACTATTAAGGACTTAATTGAAACTCCATTATTTTATTAATAATTTTTCCTAGACTGTACGTAGATATTTACTCACAGCAACTGACTTCTCCTGGACAGTCTGCCCCTTTGCCCGCACAACGAAAGCGCTTCGTAGGCTTGAACGTTTTCAAACTCTCTGGTGTTTGTGTCCTACTGTAAGTACATAACAGTACATAACAAACATTTACACAACCTCTAACTTTAACATATAAAAACTCTGCGCATGTCCGGCATGCTGATTGTTTTAAGAATCGACTCGCGCATATGTTAAATGTCAAAATAAGGCCTGATGCTATTTGGGTTTTATACCGAAATCTCCTTAATATATTCAACATTGTTTACGTTTGCATCAGTGATAATACGTCAGTTTACTCTTCAAGTAGGTTCATTGTTCGAAGATAAAAACTAAGAAAGTGTCGAAATATTTACTTCGATATATTGATTTTTAAATATAGTAAACATTGAATTTTTATTTATATAAATTTATATGAATAAGTTTATTATTGAGATTATATCTATAAAAAGTTCAAGTTAGTATTGATATTTCGAAATCGATAGCGTTTCGGAAAATTGACAGCACCAAGGCTGTCTTTGATGGAGAATGGGAATTTTTCAGTATAAATATTGTCTACATTGTCGATAATATTATATATTTTTAATGATACGGCTGAATTACTTACTATTAAAATAAACATGTTGATTAACAATTATTATTGAAGTAAATATTCCAAAAACATTTTTCAACAAGTTAAAATTATTTCAAATAACAATTTAAATATTCTTTCATTATATTAAGCACAGACGTTTTCAATAAAAACTTTTAAATTGATTGTTAAATATGAACCAAGTTATTGTTGGTAACTTTTTGTACTTCAATAAAATCTTTTAAATGACCTACATCTTTATAAATGGCTATTAGGATTGCTAATTTTTAGTTATTAAGGTTAAACATCTTAAAAAACCTATTTATTTAAATGGAGTTGAGAATGGCTATTGTATACAGGTGTACTATTAAAAAAAATAAACATCACGTTGTCCCGCTTAGGTTGAGCACCCAGTATATCTCAAAATATTTTAAAAATGTATATCGGTGCAAATACAACAACTTTAATTTAAAAAATTTCATTGTAAGTAAATTATTGCACTTCCACACACGAATGGTATGCGCATGCGATCTCGCTCGAAATTGCAAATTATGATATATCCCGCATGCGCACTTTATAAGTGTGTACTCTCTTAGGAGCTCTCACTGTTAGTGAATAGACACCCTGTATATATTTCTTGTGTTCGTGTGTGTCACTGAGGTCCTCCTATACGACTGGACCGATTTTAATGAAATTGTTTGTGTGTGTTCAAGTTAATTGGTTTAGTCCGATTTTGATGAGCTTTTTTGTGTGTTTGAAGGTTTGTTCTCACAGAAAATCTCGTGACATGTAATAGGCAGTTTCAAACCAATCAGAAATCTTTGTGAGAACGCTTTAGGGTCTTTGCGCCGAATCCGGATTGTCAAATCTGTGAGAACAAACCTGGAGTGAGTAACTAGATGGTTTGGATTCACCATTAGTTCCGGTAGGTGACGCTGCAATCGGGTTCATACTGAACTTATCCTAAACGGTTGGTCCGATTTTGTTGAAATTTTTTGTGTGTGTTTGAGTAAGTAACTGAATGGTTTAGACTCACAATTAGTTCCGGTAGGTGGCGCTCTAATCGAATTCATGCTGACTTAGTTGACATTTTTGCATAGGAGTTTTTTGGCGAGGTCATTGAAAAAATCATAGTCTCCTTGATCGCACTTGAGTGGATTGTATAACATTTCATTAGAACATATTATTAGAACTGGTTAAAATTATTATTATTAATAACAATGTTAAAATTAAATGTGCAATTATGACGATTATTATCAATGTTAATACCACATTTTTATGGTTTCAAATAATTAGCAGTACTAGAAATATTTCACGTAAAATTTAAATTTTCTTGAACTTGGAACGTAGATAGGAAATTCTTTGAAATGTGTTAATTAAATGATAAATATTATTATATAACCTTCAGCCTCATGACTACTTTTCAATCTTTAGTTGAATTATAAAAAAACCGAGTGGCTGTTTGTTAACTATAGTTTGTTTCAAAAAGTACATAGAGTATTGAAATGCAATAATCCTTCAACAACCAGATGTTTATCGAATAACAGAATTGTACATACTCAAACTTGAAAAAATATTTCACTATTTAATATTAACTTTTTAGTGGTTAAGGAATAGTTATTTGTTTAACTAGGCAGCAAAGTAGTAGATTGACTGCCGAGTTGAACATATAATTTTTTCTCCGATTGTTCATAATGATATAGGAGGATATTGTATTTGCAAATTATGAGGAAAGAAAAGGTGGCCTATTCGTTCAAATTGTAGTAATTTTACCATCAATGTTAATAACAACTAAACATATGTTTTTAAATTCTTGTTAAAAGTGTTATGTAGGAATTGGTAATAAATGTTTATGTCAAATGTTTTATTCCAATTGAGTATAATCACTTTGCTGTCTAGGCAAAAAAGTACCCACTTTCCTTGCTGCCTAGGCAGGAAAAGTAATACTTTGCTGATTGATATGTGTCAGCAATAGTTATTAAATTTGTTTTACTAGGCATAAAAGCACAATATTTAATGCCGCGGCTGGGCATTAAATCTGCTTTTCTGCCGTGTGAACCATATAATTTTTTCTTCAAATTTGTTTCAATTCCACGCAAAATCGACTTTTTCATATTTAAATTGCGTTTCATTATCAATATCCAAATAACTAAATTATTTTATCAAAGGTAACTGGACGTTTGTTGAATATGTTTGTTTACTGTTTACTTTGTCATTGTCAATTTTGAAATGTTGTCATCACAGCACACCCTCTAGCAGTTTAACTCTCATCTACAATTTGTATCCAAGTTATAATATCGTGACCGGCCGCTTGAGAGCGCATTAGTAGCGTGACGTTGCAGAATCGCCCAATCGGAGGACGGAGGGAACGTCACGATAACTGTCAATTATTGAAAGTTACAAAATGGTTATCACCCGTCAACTTTTCAGTCAATATTTTACCTTTTAAATAAAGGTTTATGGTAGCTATATATCTTTAGAGTGGATTATGATAATCAATGATTTCAAGTTTCAAATTCTCCGTGGTGGAACTATTTTTCCGAGATTTTTATATGTATGTATTTATTTATAATATATATTTTATGTATATATATATTTAATATAAAATGATGAACAACTTCGAAGTTTTCTTTCAAGTTTCCAAAAATATTATTGAGATTTCTAACGTAAATAATAAATTATTTTTAGGATGTAACTATAAACTATATATTACGTAGAATTATACTTATAGATCTCACTGTATATTCATCTTATTTCATTTTTTGAAAAATAGTTAACAACAATAGCCAGTTTGTCGAATTTAAGATAAAGACACTCCTGTATTTGGTTTATTTCTTGGTGTACATATTGGAATTTTTTACAGTCATTTGAGTGTGAAAAATATGTGCACTTTGAAATAATTCAGGGATATCCATCTTATATTTAATATTTAAATATCCCGCCCTTATGCCCGATTTCACCAACCGTCTCGTAAAGTTAGGTAATATCCAAGTCGAATTTAGGAATTTCTAAATGCACGTGGTCCAACGTAAATTGCGTTTAGAAATTCCTAAATTCGACTTGGATATTACCTAACCTTACGAGACGGTTGGTGAAATCGAGCATTAGTTATTTCATATTTCCCGCTCTTTTAGTTTATTCTTCTTCTTGCTCCTTTTTTGAGCTATATTCTGAGGGATAATTTACCCTTTTCTTGTATGTCACAGATTTCTTTAGTTCTGTGCTCCATGTATACTATCGCAGCGCGCGGCTGGCAAGGCGGACGGTCACAGTACTAATATATTAGATCTGAGATTTAGTAAAGGAGTTAGCCTGCTAGAGGGTGTGCTGTGGTTGTCATGTTAGAAATGGATTTAATGCAAAGTGAGGTTGAATTGATGCAATTAACACCACCTGAGATAAGAGACCAGGTGCGAGATGTGGAATTTAACCTTTTACCGGAAAAATCAAGAACTGTATATGAACTCACATACAGCAGATTCATGGAATATAGACAGAAGAAAAATATAGGATCTTTCTCTGAAAATGTGCTGATTGTCTATTTTTCCGGTCTTTCAAAGAAAATGAAGCCTTCAACGTTATGGTCTACCTATTCGATGTTGAAAGCTACCCTGAACATAAAAAATAACATTGATTTGGCAAAATACCTGAAGTTACGGGCTTTTTTGAAACGCCAGTCAGACGGTTTCCATGCAAAAAAATCCCGAGTTTTTCAAAGAGAAGAAATCGAGAAATTTTTATCAGATGCCCCAGATGAACTGTATTTGTGTACGAAAGTAGGAATATATTGAAAATGATCTATTATGGATTAAAGAACTAATTTTTAATTTATATTTTAGGTTGTACTTATTGTTGCAGTCGCTGGGGCTTGTAGATGTGATGAGCTTTTGCAAATGAAAACAGATGATATAAATGATATGGGCGACAAATTGCTAATTATGCTACCAAATACTAAGACCAAAAGATCAAGATCTTTTGTAGTAACGGAATATTTAAGCGTTTACAGAAAATATGCAGCCTCCAGACCCTCGAATTTAAATAATCGGCGTGTCTTCTATAAGTATGCGAACGGTAAAGCACATCATCAATTCATTGGCATTCACAAATTCGGTAAAATGCCAGAAGAAATTCCTACTTTTCTGGGACTATCCCATGCGAAAGAGTATACCGTGCACTGCTTTCGCAGAACTTCGGCCACGTTGCTGGTGCATTCTGGTGGGGACATAACAATGTTGAAGCAACATGGAGGATGGAAGTCTTCCGCTGTCGCGGAGGGCTATATTGCGGACTCGCTAGCCAATAAGTCGAACATCGGCAATAAAATATCTGGCGTTTCCGGAGTATCAAGTGTGGATACTAAAGTTGTTAATTTTACTGGAAAGGAGGGAAGTGGACAGAGTTCAATTGTATTAAATAATTGTTCAATAATTGTCGTGTTGTAGTTTGTAGTTTTAATGCAATAAAACCAGTTTATTATCATCAGCATCAATTTGAGTTTTCTTAATGTCATTGTCAATTTTAATAACCAGTTTGATTTAATATCTTCTGTATGTTCCTTGTGGTATATTATTCATTCTTTTTTTTTTTAATTTCTTGGGAAATTAAACCACAATATTTTTAAATTCTTTATTTCAACGTTTCGGTAACGTTCCAGTCTAGTTGTCAAATTTTTTCTGTTGTGTCAGTTAGGGATAAAAATTAATTTCTACTTATTTTTTGTTGACAACGGTAGCTGGAACGCTACCGAAACGTTGAAATAAAGAATTTAAAAATATTGTGGATTAATTTCCCAAGAAATTAAAAAAAACAGTTTGATTTAAATTATTACTTGGAAGGTTGCCTAGCAACGAACTTTTTCTGCCTAGGCAGTAAAAGTGGACTTTTTCTGCCTAGGCATTAAAAGTAAAACTTCTAAGCCTGCCAAGTGTCATTAAAAAGCCGCTTTTAATGTCATTTGGAGAAAAAATTAATATTTGCTGCTAATCGGAGAACAACTATTTTATGTTATAGTACAATATTTTATAGCACATCATTTTATATTCGAAGTAATCCACCACCAGTTTTCTTTTTTAAACTCAAAAATTGTGGCATTTTTCAATAGTACCTACCTAAAGTTACTATTAAATGATTGTAAAATATTTCGTCAATTTTGAGTACAACTGTAATATCCGATGAATACATCTAGTTGTTAAAGAACTATTGCATTCCAATACTCTATGTACTTTTAGAAATAAACTATAGCCACACAATAGGTAATTGGATTTTTTGGAAGAAAACTATTTAAGCGACTGTAGAATGTATTTTTCATAAGTTTCAGTCAGCGCACAGAAACTCAACTTGTTATTTAACGTTAAATTATAATATTTTTCAATAAAAAAAGATGAAACATTAGCAGCGTAATCTAAATATACGAAGATAGAAGAGTATTATAAATAAGATTATCCCGACAATATGACAACATCGCAACTAGAACATTGGGTAATTTATCGAGAAGGGCAAGGAAAATGATTGAAAATACGGTGTTGAAAAATGACCGCGTAATTTGAAAAACTGCAAACTTTAAACGCTAGTAGCAAAGTTACTAGAAACGTGGGCCAAAAACGGAGTTGTATTTAGAGATCTTGAGGATGTATTGAATACGAGATTACAATTTTTATTTGTAAAATCCATAAGGTTATGTTATACAATAACCACACAATATACTATTTCAAAATTTCGATAATTGTGGAGAACAAAGAACAGGTACTTCTCGATTTAGACAAATTTTTTGTGACAATATATAGGAATGGCTTTTAAAAAGAATGTTTTTAAAGTAAAAATGTGTCGGAAATGCGGATTTAACGGGTTAGGGAGTGAATACGGGAACTGGTGAAAGATGCAGAAGCTATTCTCCGAAAAATGTAAGTTATCTGTATACAAATTCAATACAATATATCCCTTTCAGACCAGCTGATACAGTTCAAACCGTATATCTAACAAAATCAGAGAAACAAAATAGAAAATTAGTAGTGCAAACCTACGGAGAGAAAAGTATTAGAAATAAGATTATCCTGACAATCTGACAAAATCGCAATAAAGATGGGCAAGGTAAATTAATGAAGAAGGTAAACAGTGTTGAAAATTTGGCAGCGTAAATTGAAAAACTGCAGCTTTATAAGTAAAATTTTATAAAATTTGAATTAATCTATCAATATTGACATTGTAAGGAATGTTGAGATATACAAAGTTTTGTCAAAATCGAGAAGTTACCTGCTCTGCACAATGACCAGAATTTCTATTACATTGTGTACAAAAATATTAGTAAAACTTACTTAAATTTGGCATTATATCGATATCTTTAACTCCGCACTTACTACTCATATCAAATCTATGCGAACACTTTTCAAGAATAACAAAAATATATTCAGAATATACGACTGTTTAGGTATTTCCATGCAATATCATATGAGCAATTTTGCACATTAATGAGAGTTAAAATACGAGGACGTTATAAAAACTTCTACATAAAACCTACAATAAATACAACTTGAGCTAATCCAATTTTACGCACTTTCTACTTGGTAACATAAAAAAGAACACTAGGAAAAACCAAATGAAATAAGATATCGAGTCGGTTTTTATTTCATCTTACCTTAGCTATAAACATAAAAATATTAATGTAGATTTGTGGAATTTATTTTGGTCCGTAACTTACGTGGAGTTAATAATCCATCAGAGCACTTTGAACGCATTTCAATTTAAAAATCTATCTACATGTGGCAATAAAACACTGAGTAAAAAAACGGAAGTATAATGTTGAATATAATTATTCATACCATTACGTCAGTTAGCCCCATGCGACTTGGTGAAAGTAGTTTTCACCATAACAATGTTTGCACACAATAAAATATTTATTCGGTATTTACAGAGATGAAATGGTGCAACAGGGTTTGACAAGATGATTTTTATTGAAGAATCTTTAATTTATTTAAAAAAAACTGTGTTTGATTTTAATTGAAGATTATGATTAATATGGGCCTTATGTGCTGCTAGGAGCTTTGCAGATCTTCTGTTTTGTCTGCCCTATTACTATGCTAGAATTCCTTATCTATATATACATATATATATATAGATTCGTCCAGCCGTCCTTATTACTGGGAGGGACAACGGGCAAATTTGGCTCAGTAGACTCGGTAACTGGGCATCTGGTCTTAGTGATTTTAAATCACTCATTAGATTGTTTAAACATACAGAGTGGCCAACCATATACTCTTGGATTAGTTTCATAATTGAATAATTGGCAGATGATATCATAAATTTTTCCAATAAAAAATTTGTATTAGTTATAATGGGCTGAGGAAACATGCACACAATTGGCCTAGCAGATGACAGCCTATGTAGGTTCTGACAGGAACGAGACGGAGTGAAAGTAATAATAACTAATTCACAGTCTTTTTAGAATGCATTTAAATACTTGCGCCACTAGCTCTTCCCACTTTTTTATTAAATAATTGGGATCTAAAGTAGTGTTTAGAGTATTACTGCGAAAAATGTAATCATTTTTCATGGATTGTAAGTTTAGCTCCAATTGCTCTGGAGACCTATTTTTGGTCCTTTTTTTTCACACCTTGTGTTCCACAAAATACGTATATTTGAATAAATAAATAACATGTTAAATATATCATTTCAGTAGTTTACTTACGCCACTCTTTTATTATGAATTGTAAAAATATCAATTAGTATTATGGTTTACCAGGTCGGTACACATTCAGCTATTAAATATTTTTATTGGTTTTGAGGTTAGAATTTTGACATTATAAACAGAAGTGAAGTTGAAACTTATAAGGTAAAGATCTGTAACTATGACTCTTACAGATTTGGTTCCAGAATAGCAAATTTTACAAATCTGTAAAGGTTCAAGTTACAGATCCTATATCTTACAGATTCTGTAGCTTATAGGTAAATTCTCAGAATCCCAACATAAATCACAATATTTTGAAGATTGTACTATACTTCTGTGTACAATTACTTAATGACCTCCCTGTATAAGCTTCAGTTACGGTTGACGGTGAATAAACCTGCCACATTCTTCATTTGCCCTTACTCGCGTTTAGTATTTCAGAGACTTTGAGTTTGAGGGCGCGTTGCATCAAACACCTAAACTGAGTTTAATTAAACTGTTACAGACTAATGTATTTATTATTAATCAGTATTACAAAGATCCGCCGATTTGACTCTTCTCGATTAATTCTCATGGGGTTAATTAAAATCTAAAGTATATTTTAATATTGCTGATTTAAAAATTAGGATAACGGAAGACATTAACAAAATAACTCCTGAGGTTATACAAAATGTTGTATGAGAATTCCAAAATCGCCTCGGTTATTGTCAAGAAGTGAATGGTGGTTATTTTGAACATTTAATTCAATTGTAAAATACTGTTACGAACTCACTGATTCTGAAGCCGGTCCTGTCGCAAACTATGAATGCGACCTTTCTAGAAAGGTTCTTTCGCAGGTGAGACTATTCTCGAACAGCGTGGAAGGCGGTGAATTCAAGAAAGTTCTAGATATTCGAGGGACTATATATACGCGGGTTTTCGAGTGAGTAAAAGAGTTGTTCAGTATACAGTGAATCGGTAAACAGTTTCAGTATACAGTGAGTGAACAGAAAGTGAATATAAATAGTGTTGAAGATAAATTAGGACAATTATTATACCGAGTGTAAATAAATTAGTAGACATTAAGTAGTGTGTATATAAATTGAGTTTATTATAGTGTGCAAGTGTTTCTTTAATAAATCAATAGTAATTAGCCATAGTGAGTGTATAATTTTATCCCACGGTAAAAACAGTTTAAATAAATAAGAAAAACATTAAAAGTCCCTTTCCAGCAAAGTGCTACACGACCCCCGTTCTTATTTAAAATTTTTGAGGGGGTGCTGGATGGGGATAATATTTTCATACTGTAAATTGTCAATTTAAAAATAAAAATCGACCTGTTTCAGGTTTTTTTCACATAGTACATAATAACGCTAAAATTGAATGAACCGCATTGTATATTTAGTTATAAGCACATAGTGTTGTGTGATTTGTCAACCTTACTTCGTTTGCTTTATTCAAACCCACGGTTATACATTTTATATACTAGTAGTATTATTTAATCAACAACATTGTTCCATTGTTCCACATTACAAAAGAACAAATTCCAAAAATGAATAAGTCTTGATTCATCAAATTTCAAATAGAATCCAGTAGAGTCCAGTGTTGCCGAAGCAAAATTAAAAATTATCCCAATTTATAATTAAAATTATCAGAATTTGTTTAATTTTCCAAAAGGACCCTTCGGCCCTAGCTTTTTTATATATCCACAACACTGATGGGTCATTTCGGGCGTACATGAACTGCGGACCAAAAACCATAAATGATTTTTAAAAT
>CAJUYG010005062.1:14935-24960 GCA_910591675.1 Galerucella calmariensis | reverse complement strand
AATTAATATTTTTCTACTTGCGAAGAGTTTCTCCAATGTACCTACTATTATCATTTCCTATAGTAATATTATATTATACCCAATATAATAATTCAAGCTCAATGATCTAGAAAATTATTTCATTCCTCGGTCTTTAACTCAAACGACTAGATACAAAGTTTGACAATTAAAAAAGTGGTGGTAGCTTCATGCCACAAAACACTACACGTTCAAACGTTCAACATCTCTTCTATCATTTATTTCTCTAAGCTAGAAACAAAGATTACTGAATACCTCCAAGACTGGAGCATGTAATCAGTTGCCAAGCAACCAGAGGTTTTTGGTACGACGGCCTCAACTCTTCCCTATTTGCGTTAACGCTACCCCCTTCACATTCAGTCAGTTGGCTGTTGCTTTTTGATGTGTGTACTTCGAGATATCATCTCAACAGTTATTAGGTGTCGTCAAACCACCCCATTTGGATTTTTACATGCACTTTCTTCTGTATTTCGTGTTGAAAGTCAATTATACTAATTGAAGCAAGCAAAATATGTATTAAAAGGAATCGGCTTAATTTCAGAAATGGAATATGGGGATAAAAATGGGAGAAAATGGAAAGGAACCAGTGAACTGTACGGAGTCACGAAAACTCAACTGATATTGTCAAAAATCTGCATTACTCACTTATTTTGGAAATTTTCAGTGACATAACTTTGCGGGTTATTCATAATACAAATAAATACAAAAAAATATTTTTCTTGCATTTAATCTTTTTAATCTTGACATTTGAAAAATGTGATGTGTTATAAATTACTGAATATTTTGTACGAAGGGAAGGAGAAAGGAGAAGGATCTTTTCATTCACCACTTCTTTTTTCAAAAAATATCCATACATTGATGAAGGGAGCAGGTGAATGGAATAATATTATGTTAAAGTCAATTTAATGCTCCTTGGTCCATTATGATTTTGGAACATTATCAACAAAAATGTCTCCAGACCTTTTCATTATCATTTTTAAAAATGATAACACTGAAAATTGCCAAAGCATGAATCAAAACAAACCTGGGAATCACAGCTTGAGCATTTCTGGCGCATGCCGTTCCATGGTTTTCACTAGAAATATAATGCAATTGTGTAACTGAAATTCATTAATGTGGTTCCATGAACATATAAAGGGAACTATAATGAGAAACTTTTCCGAATATACATGTGATTATAACAGATTATGAAATTTTAATGATAATAAACGTTGCATGAATACGCCTTGGGTACTAACGAGTTTTTACAAGCTCGTGGCTCGGTACCTGAAAGAACGGGGCAAGTAATCACTCGAAGCAGTTGAAACTATAATTTAACTGAGTGAAATGATCCAGCTGCTATTCAGACCCAACCTAGAAAACGAGCTAGATGTTCCGATGATCCCCGATGAAACGATGAAAAAGGCAACATCAAATGTTCGAAGTGCAAAAAAATTGTTCGTGAAGATCACAGGAGAATTCGGAGACGGAAAACATATAATTGACATTCACTTACAAAGTGTATTACGTTGAAATCACATTTATCAAATGTCTGGAAAATATTCCGAGCTTATATTTGCCAAAAAAAAAACGGAGCTAAGCTGACATTTCATTAAAATACATATAGAATGTTATTTTTCATCCCACAGTCCATATAAATATGTGTCACAGAAACTGCTACATATAAGTATCTTTTGCCATTTGGAAATGTCCATGTACTCATTGATATGCAGACAGCTTTTTCATCCCATTTTCTTATTTTTTGGCGACGATTTTGCGACTTCTATGGATATCCGCTCAAACCAAATTCGATCAAGAAGTACATTGTTGAAATATCTCGATGAATTTTCAATCTTAAATAATATCTCATTCCTATTTTTATAATATTATTGAATACTTTTTGTACAGGGTGATTCATTGGTGCGATAAAGTCCAATATCATTTAAATTTTCAAAGTTATGCAAACAAAATTTCCACCGATTATGGTCAACTTAAAGGCTCATATTTCAGAATAAGTCGCAATTGTACAGCGTGTTCCAGAAAGCCATGCCGTACCAAACTTATATTTTTTCACTTCAACTTAAAATTTTGCTTCTTCATTGTAATGATATATGGTTGTGATGAGTTCAACGCCCCGTATACTTTAAGCCGCACAATTTGAAATCAATCTGTTGCAACCACACTTGTAATGGTTTTACAATGGTTTCACAATTTCCTCGAATCGATCATTTTGTATTTAACATCTATAGATGAAAGCTACTCAACTATATTTTCAATTTATTCGTATTCCCCAAGAAAATACTAGATACTGCCTCAACTTGCCTATGACAGGTGAATTGGCAGCGACATTCAGGGATTATCCATGTTATAAAAACTCACTTTAGAGAAGTTTTTCCGATTCTTCAGTTATGGAAATGTCCTTAGATATGTGGGGAATATTCAGGATTGGGACATAAACAAATCTTTTAGATGTATGGAGCCTACCATGAGGTAAGATAAGCCTAGAGGTAACTGCACTGCGGATGCTCTGGCTATGAAGGCAGTAAATTAAAAATTTATTGATCCTGCCTGCTACGCCAATGGAACAGTTCCAGCAGTAGCAAGACACATCCTTATGTGGAGACTGTGAACAGAAATATAAGACAGTGTAACATATCACTTTCTATTGCACCACTAGATCATCCATATCCGTGTTCGGTTTTGTCTAGCATTAACCATACATGCACCAGAGTGTGATGTATTGATTATAAATATAAGAAGCTGGAGGAAACTTCCTGGTCATGATATTTTGACAAATGTTTATCACTTTGTGCGCCAAGAGGCATCACAAAAAATAAATTGTAATATATATCAAAAAAGTTTGGAACGTGCCGCTATTGCCGCAGGTGTTGGTTTGCATACTATTTCAAATACTGAAAGGGAGAGGAGTCGAATGAAAAATGGGAAATCTTATTATTTTCGATATAAAACAAATGGAAAAATCTCTCATGGAAAGAGAGAAACTCAAATAATTGTGAAGAATGTTTGTGGTGGAAAACAAATGAAGCTTATTTCCCAAATTGTTTGTCATGTTTCCAAAATATGTTGATGTAACATTCAACTCGAAAAAGTAGTCGGTGGGGCTGAATGTTATATTAATATTGATGATTTCATTTACAATTTAATTGGAATACCCAGTCAATTTACTTCCCAACATCCAAAAAAATTCATTTTTGGTAAGATATTTGTAGCACTAGTAATACTTTTGGAGCAAAAGAATTTGTATGGTTCAGGTTAACGGGTACTTTGAATATTGAAATGCAATAATCCCCGAACTAACAGGTGTTTATCAGATTTTACAAAGTTGTACTTAAAATTGAAAAAATACTAAACATTTCAATACGATTTGAAAATATATTATTTCGATGAAATGACAGTGAAAAATATAATCGCATGGAAATTTGAAAAAATAACATATAGTTACTGTACTTTCAATAAGTTCAAATAACTTGTGATGGTTTTGAAGTACATAATCATGCCGAAAGTTTCCAAAAATGATATAATTTTTCAGGATGACATTCCAAAGTATGTTGATATTTACTGAAATGTGAAATGAACGGTATATTTGTTAATCATTCCTAGAACACGAATAATTACGCTTTTTAATCCCCCATTTTCATTTGATTGATTTCAAATTTCAATGGCCAACCATGCCTCCAAAGACAGTTCATTTTAAACATGGCGTGGGTATATAATAGACGCGAGCGTGGCTCTGGTAACGGACAACCAAAAAATATACGATATTTCAACGTTAGTCTGTTGAGCATGTAACTTCATACCTGTTCTCTTCAGCTGAAACTGTGTCCTAGGAACAAGTTTGGAGTGCTTTCATCGTTCCTTTTTGTTGATGAGTATTTCTGTCAGCTGTCATTTGCCGTGATTTTTCCAACGCATATCTATTTCCGTATGGTCTTGAAAACTCAAGCTCCCCAAACTTTCTGGGGTCATGTAGGCTTCTTCACAACATAATCTGTTTTTTTTCCATAATAGGAGACAGTTTTCCATTTTGAGTTCAAATCCATAAGTTAAGCGTCCGTTTATATAAACTTTTGAGGTTAAAATAACGTTATTATGAAGGAATGTCACGGATGGTATTGTCACAAAAAATCTAGGATTATTATCATCCAGATATTGCAGCAGATCCTCTGAAATATTTGAAAATGGATCAGTTGCAAAAATGACAAAGCCAAGACGTTTAAAATTTCAGCTAAAAATCCGGTAGTTGCATACTACACAGTGGGCTCTTTCGGGAAGACGTTTAACATAAATTTGTTCTTACTGAAATGTCTACCCTATCACTGGAACAATCACTACTAGTGGTCAGTAATGGTTGTAGCGGCGTCATGTCCCAACTTTAGACATGCTTAACATTAAGACAACGTTGTCTGATGGTTTAAAGAGCGTCGTTGCATAAGTGACTAATTTCGAGACGAAGTAGAACATTGATTTTGGTGTATTATGTGGGTATCGTCGTCAAAATGCAACTTCGATGTGGACACAGATTTTTATTATTATCTTAGAAGCGTGGGGCTTATTGTTACTTCTCTTTTCAACATTGTACTTATAGGAAAAATGATAGTTGTTTTCCAATTTGGCCAATGCTGTAGTTTTGAATTCATGGAAGTAATCAAAGATGAACAGTTTATTCGAATAACCCTGTTGTTTTTAATTTGATATAGTCTTGGAATTGTTTTCATCTGGAGACTGATCCAAAAATGTCTCAAATTATATTTTCACCCCAGACATAAGGCTAGTTTTTCTTCACCGGAAAGCTCTTGCGCATTGCACTCTTTAACAGTGATATCATCTTTGATTAGTTCATGCACTTTGTTAAATTGTATTCAATCTTAATGATTCTCCAAAAATATTTTCCGGTATTTCTCTTAATAGACAGAAATTTTCGTGAGTTTTTTTAATTGGGCATTTTTTCCTATTTAATGAATTCAATGAAATTAATGTTTCTTCCTCGGATGCAGAATCGGAGTCAATAATTGTACGTTGATCGTTTACGCAGTCATTGTAGAACTGGGTCTTCCCAAGTAACACATTTCATTTACCAAGCAAATAATGCTAGATCGAAGAATATAAAAAAAATTATAAAGTTTAGCATATTCTGAGCATTATTTCATAGAATAATTTCAGTCTTCCTTAGAAGACGTCTTATCTTGTTTAAGACTATATATTGCAACCAAGTAGCAATGATTGCTAGTAAGTCATGAAAAGTAGCCAAAAAATAGAGATAATGACTTTAAAAAATGCCAAAAAAATGGAAAGCCAAATTGGAATTTAGCGTGTTCAGAAAATGCCTTTGAGTGCCTCAATTAGTGCGATTTATAAGCAATACTATAAAGTTTTGTATTGTAATTAATTTGGATTTTGAATGGAAAAAACCCACAGTATTGCTAACATTAATGTGATTGTAAATCTCAATTCAGTTGAGAGGTTTCATCACATTTCAGAAATCATTAGAGATCATGGAGAAAAATATTGGAATAGAAATGGATGAAAAATTACAAAACTATGGTAATTTGGACGAACAGGTGCGTATTACAGGCGTGTAGTTACAACGAAATGATGATGGACACAAAAGATCACCTTCCTGGTTCTTGGACCAGGTCTCTTTATTGGCCTTGTCGTGGGACTCTTTCTTCACAGGCTAATACCACTAAGTTTTGGTGGAAAATTTGTTGTTGCCTCATCCCTCAGGAACAACACACAAAATTTTATCTCCACTTTCCAAGATTTCAATAACTTTGAAGGTGCTTATTTTTTATTGGGAAATAATTATAAAATGTGACCTATAAAACAATCTATTACTCAAAACATAACCTCACAATAATTTTCTTTTTCTTCAACTTCATAATTTTGAAAGCTTCCACAAAGAAATACAAACATCTATCTATCTATCTATATACAATAAAAGACATGACCGAACCGCTTGCTCACGATAATGAGCAATGTTGCCATAGTTTTTTTTATCTATATATTGATGAGGTATATGATACTATTTTTATATAAGTATACAATATGCAAATAATCTGGTTCAGAATATTATTTGATCTCAAACTGGGATACAAATTTCAGAAAATCTAGGAAAGATAAATCAATTCAATCCATCACATATAATATTATCAATCCATCCAACTGAAAATACTATGAAAAACTTTAATTTCAATTGGATGTAGATAATTCATTGATAGGTATCAAAATTGAATATGACAAAACCTTAATTCATAATAAAATAATTTAATTTATAAAGTATATTTTGCTCCTCTGTTTTCAGGAAGTATTTCATTCACATTCCACAGAAAATTAAGGTTTGCAGAGATTTCTAATGGTTCACAATGATATTTCCCAGTTTCAAAAACAATAATAATAGTCAAAATATGTTGAAGGAAAGATATCTGCCATAACAGTTGACGATGTATGTTCTTGTGAACACCTACATAACTGTTGGCATACATTTCCAATATCAATCTAATATTTATCCAAAACAAAACTTCATTACATTCTCACGAGAAATGTTTAACTGCGCATGATCATTCAAAGCATTGAAAGCCATATCTGGACTAAACGACTGCTTCTTTATATCGCTTTGACAGCCAATGTTGGCAATCAAATCTAATAGAATGCTCTTTTGGTGCCAATTTATGACTATTCAGGACTACAGGTTGAATTGCTAATAGGCTATCAAATCTACTTACAGGCCAAACCGCGCGTTCCCTTTAGGCAGCGATTACGTAATGAATGCTACATGTAGAAGCTTAGTGGACGGTTTCAATTGCCCATTAGCTTCAAGAGTGACACAAAAGTCGATTTCAAATCTACTTTGATGCTTATTGTGTTACTTGGGTGGGTTGTTCAATCAGGGTTCAATATGCGGTAGATGAGGCAAACGTGGCCGTGGGTTGCATGTGTGTTTTGCGTGAGCTGGGTTCGATATGCAGCTGGCCTATTCCACTTGTTTCTCTCATCAAACTCGATAGTGGAAAATGCTTCTTTTCAAAATAATGAAGCTGACACGTGCAGTGTACAGGTTTATAACAAATGAATATCAACTGCTCCGAAGGCAAGCCATAAAATGATTACCATTCTTGCTGATAACTTGTTAATTATTTTTGTTCCGTATCGAAACTTACATGCAGTGGTTAACTTTTGTGTTTTTATCTACAATGATTTTGGTAGCGTATGATTCTTGTGTTAGATTTCGAAATCATCTAGGTGATCAAACTTACACTTTTTCAGTTGAAAACTTTGTGAAGCTACATACATACAATACCGAACTCTATTTAATTCTTAACGAATATTTTTCTTTGTTCAGATTTTCTTTATACAAAGTGAAACATACATAATGATATCTCTATGTTCGGAGTACGTTCGGTAAATGAGCTTTTTGAAATGGTTTGAAAGAAAACAGATGAAAGCAGCATCGATCGAAACATGGAGATTGTTGAAATAGACTTACTGAGAACTAATTTGCTTTGAGGTTCGCCATTTTATCAAGCAGAACAAAAATTACCCAGAGATAATATTTGATGCTCTTTAGAAATTATTTCAACTCAATTCAAAAATTTAAGATGAAAAAGCTTTATTTACCTTATGAGTACATATGTTATTTGCATATTCACTGAGTTTTGCTTACTATCTGATACCAACCACAGAAATGGAATACAAATAGTGTCGACCAATTTATATAATTGTTTATATACAGTGTAACCAATTTCTTTCCACTTGGAAAGACAACAGTTTGGGAGGAAAAATAAATTTGAAATAACAAATTCGATGCAAAACAGTCCATGAGCCCACGAGTACCAGAACTCCGTTATTTCATAGAATCTAGGAGTTTTTCCATGTATCTTTTGGTAGTGCCCCCGGTAACATATATAAAAGTCAGCTTTCATACCATAACGTTAGTTCAATGAAAAATGAGTATAGTTAAGAGGTTTGGAGGTGTCCGGTAGAGGTTTGGAATCTGACTAAGAGTCTGGCTTTGTACAGCATCATTTCCAGTATCATACTGAATGAAATTATATGAAAATTTAACTTGATCATATGACGAAAGTGAGATACAAATGTTTACACCTCCACTACCTGTCAAGGCCACCACTATCCACACTTTACAGCTGGGTAGACTCCGTTTCACATTAGAAGAAACCACTAGAGTCTATAAGTTGCAGTCATATGCGCGAAGAAGCTGCACATAACAATATCTGAACATCAATTTCGGTCAAGGCCTAAGGCTTTGACCGATATTGATATTCAAATAATGTGTTTTAATGTTAAGTCTGTGTTACATACATATTGTTTTGTCTTCTTTTGTTATTGAAAATTCATTGGTTACCCAAATTGTTGTGCCCCAATCGAAGTCCATTGATTTTTCGTCTTCTTCTGTCCAGTTTAATCATTTGAGTATGTTACTGCAAAAATATGTATTTAGGTATTGGGAAGTGTGCGTGGAAAACATGTGAAAATATTTTCAACTTTACAGCCCATTTAATGAAAGTGTGGGTAGTCAAAATTTATTTAACGCATTGAATCCCAAGCTGCGTCCACATTATGCCGATCGACAAGGTCGACAATTATTATTGTAAATCATTTGTATGACTTTTTTCTCTCATTTTTTCTACGTTTTATTCATTGTTTAGCTTCAGGAATGGCTTAGGAGACCCAGTTGAAGAATAACCAGTATTTGAATAATCTCTCGTAGGTTAGCTTCAAATTGTGTTAATTGCTTCAAACGAAAATATTTTCATGTCCTTAATATCAATACTAATACTCTGCGCGCCTAGACAGGTCCATTAACTGATCTCGTTACTAACTATTGGACAATTTTTGTATCAAACTCTTGTCTTCTTCTAATCCGTCTTGTCTTCTATAATATTCAGTCTTTTTCCTCCTAACATTTCCTGTAGTAGACGCACTGGGCACTCGTCTCGACATTGTTCGATGTTAAGCATTTAGAAGGTGAAGTTTTCTCCGCTCTGTTTAGTTTTGGAGAATGGAGTATTGTATTCAATACGCATGTAAATTCACCAGAAACGTTAAATCCGTTCCCGAAATATTTTAATGGGCATGAGGTTGCCTTGTCGCCACGCTACGCGAGCTGTATGGGAAATATTAGATAAGGCTCCAATTGTACGCCATCCGGTAAGTTTTCCTCACAGTTTCCCACAATATTACTAATCACTTAAGTTGTTAGAGCTGCAGAACTGGATTGTTTTTCTCTGGTAGCGCTCTCCTTTTGGCTATACGTGCGTTCGTGGCATCCTTGAAATCTACATATTTTAATTGGTCTATTTTTTTATTGAAATCTTGTGGAACCTTTTTCCGCAGAAGTTTCGCTAAAAGATGCCAAATGGTTCCCACTATCCCCTCGTCATAATGGATGCTATTAGCTCGCTTTATATTGAAAGCCCAGTCTTCAATAATATCTGCCCAAGTGTTCGTTCGAAGTCTCCTCAAGAAATTCATATTTTCGCTGTTTATAAAAGACTGCTTCCGAACAAATTTCTGCGTTTTCAGCGAATTCAGAGAGAATTGAAACTAGATTGACTTGCTTATTTCTTAACTTCAAGCTATTCCGAAGCGATTCATTGCCATCTTAGGACGTTTTTTGACTTTTTGAGAAACTTCAAGAGGTGGTTACACATTGGATCCACCAATGAACCGGAGTGATTAAGTCACCTTATTAGACGTATAATTTATTATCTATACGCCGTAACTATAACCAATCTACCATTTCCATTGCCTAGTTTTATCCCGAATTACATAATCACGGAAATCGTTTGACATTAACAAGAGGATAACACCTCAATCTCTGAGAAAATTTTTGTGGTTCGATTCCGAACGGATCGATTGCAAATTATATTCTATAAAAACTACGAAGGAGGAATGAGTGATGAACGCAAGGAAAACAAACGGAGACAGAAGAATTCCGCAATTTATATATATATATATATATATTATTACAATCTTTTGTAATATTTTAA
>CAJUYG010005062.1:0-14835 GCA_910591675.1 Galerucella calmariensis | reverse complement strand
GTTTTGTAGGTACTTCTAGACCATGTGACATATTGTTCCAGTTTATTGATAACGTTACACTCTATACACTGTGTTATTGATAAGAAGCGACATAGGGATTTCTTGTCAAATTGTTTAATTATTTAAGCTGGAGGATCAATGGAGTTTATTGTTTTTCGCATTATTTGATTAGATTTCATTTTTTTGGGAAATTACTTGCAATCTTTTTCAACAACTTCTCAATATTTTTTGTTGTATTTCTGGGATTCTTGAAGCTGAACATCCCAATGAAATAGTAAATTATCTACGAGCACTGAAGGTAGGAAACTCCATACTTCACAACTGATAGTAAGTCCTACTCTCGCACTACATATCATTTTTTGTACTAAACGTTTAACACTCTTCTTCTTTTAATTGGATGCTTGAAAGGAGACGATTCCATAATTTATATTCATCTTGGATAAATAACGCTATCCTAACATTCACACTACACTTACCCCAATTATTGCGTCAATGATTTCTTTAGCGCTATAAATCCAGTTTCCAGAACAATATTTGCCATAATTTTTCGCTAAAAATGTTCGTGTTGTGTGCAGCAGACGTTATAATTAAATTTCAGTTGAAATTGCACTACAAATTCTCTTCAATAGGTACTAAACGCCTACAACGAATGCAAAAGGAATCAGAAAATTGGATTTTATATTTTAAGAATGTATAGCTCAAGTAATATGCCAGTAGTTATGTTCTAGTGATTATGTTATACCTTACGTTTTATTGATAGTTTGTCTTAAAAGCGGAAAACATAATAAAAGAATTCAAAACCGGAATGTCAATAGCAGATTCGTTATGAAAATATCTTCTGTAAGTTCCTTGTGGCATTACATATTCTTCTTTCTCTTATTTTTTTGGGAATCAAACCACAATAATGTTTTTTATTTTTTATTTCGACGTTTCGGTAGCGTTCCAGCTACCGTTGTCAAGATTAACTAGTAATGAGATTAATAAAATAATTTTTGGTCCCTATCTGACACAACGAAAAAATATGACAACTGGACAATCAATAATATTTTGGAGTTTAAGACTACAAAACTTTGTTGTCAAATTTTATTAAGGTCCATGCATAGTAGATCACACTTCTGATAAAATGTGGAATAAAATATTTTATTTTATGACATTCTAACGATATGATAGTCTACTGGCGCTCAACTCTCAAAGTAGATATAATTGATAATTTTTTATTAATAATTTAGATCGAAAAGTCTTGGTTGATCTATTTGCTCCACTCTGGAGCATTCATTGTGCAGCACTGACAAAAAATACTCCGTGACCTTTAAAAAAGTTTAAGTTTTCTATTACACCTTCACCCTTTAATAGCTCCATACTCATCACGTAATTCAAATTCTGCAATGTTAAATGTGTCCATATCCATTACCTGCACCTACGACTATCTCAATCACAAAACTCCGTTTTTCTTACAGCTATTTTTTCTCGAAAAATTGAACGTTTGTTACAAAAATCAATCATAGGTTATTTGCCTGTTCCACATAAAGGACCTTTGAAATATTAACACATGATTAAATTATCATTTCAAGAAATGCTTTATCACATTAAACATTCGCCGAATGAAGTAGACCAGAAACCCCATATTATTCTGTCTACTTGGAGCTTTTCAACATCATTCAAAAGTCTAGAAACTTTCAGCGACGCTGAAGGAACAACCCACTCCGCATGTTATGAAAATACGCTCAGTTGTGAGTGAGCTCAAATTTACTAATTTAATAGAAAATTGTCGTGCCCCAAGAAAGCCGAAAGTTATATCCAGTTGATATCAATGAGCTTTTTTTGGATTTTCCATAAATTTTCTCACTCAATAGTGGAACTGATTGAAAACAGTTACTCAGTTCCGTTTGTGAAAGTAATTATAGATGACATTATGTTTACTATTGAATCCAGTATATACTTATAATGTCTGGTAATGTCAAATAAGAAGTTTGTACAAAATAAACATTATCCTACGTATAGCTTTAACGGAAATCATTGGAGTCATAAACTGGAGAATGGTTATTCATTAATTTATTTTTCATGCTATTGTAATATTAAGATGTTTGAAAAAAACATAAAATGTAAGGAAACCCACGTGATTGGAAATTGATGATAATGCAGATAAGCAGACCACTATTTGTGCTATCTGGTACTACCATTTGTTCAGTGAGCAATTTTCTAGAACTATAAGGCACAAGGGTGCGTCATTGTTTTCGCAGCCCACGTCATCACTGACGCAATAAAATGCGAATTAATAAAGACTTCAACGAGGTGTGAATGTGTGAATGTGGGGAGGATGGCCTTAGGCGTAGTCTATTTGCCACAATAAAAAGTGAGTCGAAGGTAAGGTCATAAAATGGCTTTATGAAATTGCTGATTACAGATGTAGCGAGAGTAGCTTCAAGGAATATCTTGATGAATAATTTGGAAACATTTATGGAATTCACTGGAAAATCGAGTACAGACTTATCGGTTATGCTCAGAGAGTGGTTAAGCCCGTGGGAAGAGGAAAAATGAGATAAATCAGAAAATTGTGGGTTCACTAGCTGCATACAAAAAAAATATGATTGAGTTTTCCTACTTAAACATGTTTTGAAAATTTCTACTTCACTTGTATTGAGATTATATAGCAAAAAAGCGAAATATACTACTGAAATTGTAGTTTCGGAAGCCAAAGCAAAGCTAACAGAAGTGTTCTCACTATCATAATTCACGGAGCTCAATGCTGCTAATGCTCTAGCATGGTACTGACTCTCCGAAGAGCCCTAAGAGCGCAGAAGCATTCTACTTAAAATAACATTTCACAATTGCGCTTCATTGAAATTATGTTTAATATTGTATTGATAACTTTCAGCCATTATTTCCATAACCAGGAGGTAACCAATGAACATGTTAGTTCCTATCTAATTATTTTATGTCTAGTTGGACGATTTTTCCAATTTTCCGCCCAGACGTAGAAATAATGCGCATGTGAATATCACCATGTCTGACGAATGCCTGATTTAATTTTCATTCCATGTATTTTGACACACTTTACGTTTCCTCATCATAATAAATGTTTTATAAGCAGCTTAGCATACAAATTGAAGTGGAAAAAAAAGATTAAGGCATTATATAAATAAAAACCCTTTTTTTTTTCTTTCCAAGAACTTTATTCAAATAATATAATACATAATTACAAATTTACATTTCTTGATTAACCAACAGCATTATTTGAACAAGAGACTCATTTCCAAATCGGCAAACACAGTGCCGGTCACGGAACAAATTATCTACAATTTATATACTAAAATCTAACAAATTTGACGTGAATCAAACATCACTCCTATGAGTTCAATTCCCAAACTCCTCTTGAAAATACATTTTTAATTTATATTTGAATAGGTTAATATTTAGACTATCCCTAATAGACTCTGGCAAACTGTTAAAAGTCTGTATACTTCTGTTCAGTGGGCTATTTAAAGCTATGTTTGTTCTTACATTACTTAAATATAATGAGTTATGTCTTCTGGTATCATGAGTATGTACATTGTTCACCATCTCTAATTGCGTATTACATTTGAAATTATTATTTATCACTTCGTACAGGAATTTGCTTTGTTCAATCTTAAATATTTCTGATATTTGAAGAAGACCAGTTTCTTTGAAAACTATAACTGTTGATGTCCTGTAACTGTAGTTAAATAAAACCTTCACAACCTTATTTTGAATTCCTTGTGTTTTTTTCATTAATGTTAACCCACAAGTGCCCCAGACAGGAATTAGGTAACTGAAGATTGGTAAGAAATAAGCATTATAGATTAGTTTCAATGTCGAATTGTACAGGTAATCCCTACATCGGTATAGTGCACCAATCATTGCTACGACTTTTTTTTCTATAAGTTGAACATGCTTACTCCAGATTATGTTCTCATCCAATATTAAACCTAAATATTTTGTACTATCCAGTAATTAATCCAGTAATTAATCCAGTAATTAATCTCACCAAAATAACAGTAGTGGTTTCAGGTTGCCAAACCAAATATTTATAAGCAATTTCACTGTTTGACATTGATATATTGTGGAATATTGTAACGGAAAAAATATTGAGTGAGACGGTGGAATCCTAACGCCATAATTTGATGCAATGCATCTTTATCCTTGCATTTTGAACGTTAAATAAAATCTTGATAAATCACTATTCTTATTGAACGAGATTTGGCATCATGTGATGATAGTCTCGTCTATAATATGGTGAGGGCAGCTTAATTGTAAATAGGACTGGTTTATCTCTAATTCGTCACTAATGCCATCATTTTATTACTGTTATTGTTAAAACGAGAGCCTTGACTGTGGATCATTTTTCTTCTAACACCAACAAGCTTTTCAGAAGGCATAGTTTTAGATTAAGTAAAACATGTGAACTAGCTAAACGTATTAAATTATCCAAAAATCAGAAATATTTTACAGTAAATGATTGCTTCAAACACAACCTCAAATGCCAATAATAAAATGGCTGTCAGCATGGAACATAGTTTGTAACGCCAATGGCATGAAACATTCGTTACGAGGCGACATAGATAAACAAGACCGATTTTGGCTTCTTCGCAAGATTGTAGTTGGCAAACTTCACGTGACTACTTATTTGATCAATACGTATTTGAAACAGCCGGTATGCCGACTATGCCGTGAATTTCCCGCTTATGAAAAATAAACCAAAAATTCTGATTTTTTCAATAATATGCTTTAAGTGGGCCAGTTTCGGGAAGTTCATGAGAAAGATATGAAATTTCCCATTACTATGTAATGAGTCAAATAACAATGTTATCGACTGATCCTTTTCTGTTTGAACATTTTCGTAATAAATAACAGTTTCAATTATTCTTTTTCCAATATCTGTTCCTCTACAGGAATTTTAAAATTAGCATCATCTTTTATAATCATTCCTGTACTTCTTGCATTAGAAAAACCAAAGAACGAGTAGGCTGCGATGAAATTAAATTGATTGTAGTAATTTCCTTTCCAATCTTTCCATATTGGAAAAACGTGAAATGAAAATGTAACATAATTTGAAATTATGGAAATACCACCTACAGATAATTTGGATATGCGTCAGTGACGCAGTAACAGTAACAGTTACATTAACAGTAACATTGTATGAATTATGTAGCAATAATTATTAACATTCACATGATGATAATTGAAGTTAAACCCAAACGTATAATGTGTGTGTGGGAATAAACGAACATTTATCACTCAAACACATGAAGCTTCAATAGCTCTTACTTAACTTGGAAGGTGATTATAAAAATGAGAAAAAATTTGATATGTTTGACATATATATTTTTACTTGACAGTTGTTTATTAGCAACACACAAAAACAATATCACGTTAAAAATTAAACAAATTGCTTGAAGATCTTTTTCTTTATTCTAGTGATTCTTGATTTTATGTTTCTTTCTGTCAACTTTGGGTAAATGTTCGTTAACATAGTTAATAATCCATGTATATCTTGAGTGTGTTCTTTAGCAATCTCTAGCACATTTGTGGAACCATGAGCACTTTCTAGAAAGCTGGTAAGTTGTAGGTAGTTCAATAATAGCGAGTGGTGTTTCTGAGCATAAAATGTCAGCTTTTATTTGTTTTTGTTTTTTTTATATGTACTTTTGGTTTAATGAAGTTGTCTTCCTTTTGTGTATCTTCTGTAGGGGTTGTACATAGGGACGATATTTCGGAGTGTGTGCGCTTTTGAGTGTATGGACTCTGGTATGGTGAAATTTAGAGTAGGTGCAAAATATACCTGCCTTCGGAAGCTCAGAACATGATTGTACTGTGGATCCTATATTCCAGCTCGGAGAAAAGAAATTGGGGATAAAAGCTTAAAGCCTAGATATATTAAATATTCCTCAATTACCTACTTGATGAGGAATGCTAGGACAGACGTTTGAGAGTAGTAATCGATTGGCTGGGGTTATTAGTCTGCGCCCTTTGATGACGTTTTCTCCCATTTTAATATCGGCATGATTTGTTAGGAATTCGTCGACAATCTCTTCACTTGACAGATAAATGCAAATTCTTCCATTGGAGATTCTGGATGAAAAAATAACATGTTTGGGTTGCACTTAAGTTCCTACTGCTACTACATATTCTTGAAGTGTAACATTATCGATTGAGGGAAAGACTATTGCATAACATCAGTCATCATTAAACCGAGTTTAGGTGTTTGATACAACTCGCCCTTAAACAGTATTCGATCATCTTCACTTATATATTTAACACGGCTTTCATCAGTTCATTGTTATAAACTATGACTTTTCCTTCAAACTCTAAACAAATGGAAGTATCGCTGCTATGTATGTCATAAATTTTTGTTGCATCTACTGGGATAAAACAAAATCTAAACTCTCCTTGGCATACAGTGAATGAGCATTTTTTTCTGCACCTTTTCATAAATTGTTCACCCTTGCTTATAATGCCACCTCACTATTACTTCAATTAGTATGCCTAGTTGTACCCAAGGAATGCAGGCAAGTACACGACATTCGTAATAGTCCAAGAGCCAGAGCCAAAAAAACTGTTTCAATTTCTAAAGGCTAGTTTTTTGTTAAATCGTTGTAGCCGATGGGTACACAAACATGCTCCGGTCAGTCAAGCGTGCCGTAGAACAGGTGGCTCAGGTGCGATAATAAAGGTATATCATTTGACGGGTGAACAAAATGAATTTCTAAAAGCTGAAAATTGTTATACAACTTCTCTATTGTATGGAATAAAAGTTGTGTTGGCCAGTCAGTTATACATTAAAACAGAGCTGGTCAGTCAGTCCGGATAGACGTATGATAAATAATTATTAAGTGCAATTCGTTTCTAAAACTTCAAATTTTGTTTGAGGGTTCAGAATTATGTATTGAACATCAAAACATCCGTTAGACATGTGTTCAGTAGAACAACGTCGTCAGTCAGGTGAAAAAGGTAAAGGTATACCGCGCGCGCCGTTTGAGTTTCAGGCTGCGTATCACGCTATTTCTACGTTTTGTATTGTTATTTTAACAATCAGAAAACGTCATTTGGTGTTTTAATTTGTGGTTCTATGGATAATTACCATTTGTATCGCATCGACAAACGATTTATTTAATCATTTGATACTTTTCGTGCGGTAATATTATGCAAAAAAATAAAAAATTGTGGATTCAGAAAAACTTATCTCATCTACACCAGAAAATGTCACTTGATAATGTGACTTTGGCTATTGTAATAACTTGAAATTTAATTACGTTGTTAAATACTCTTAATTGATAAATCCACAGGACAAATTTGTATGAGTTGTAATTTCGAAAAATATTCGTGCTTAGGAAGAAGCATTAATTATTGAAGGTATAAAAAATAAGGAATTGAATCTCTTACGTTGGAAATATAATGTATTTCTCTTACGTTGGAAATATAATGTATGCGAATGAACGGGTATATTGAAAACGAACTAGAAAAGACAGACAGGTAAGAATCCGAATTTTCGTACACAATAGCTAGAGTTCGAGAGAGAGGGCTCTTTTTCCCCCACCTTTGAATGTCCTCTACTTCAAATTTCAACAGTTATTTGTGTTATATTATCTATTCTACCAAACGCTGATGCGACGCTATACTTTACACGAATTAGCAAGATCGCTTGACACTTTTTCAAAGTTTCTTTCGTGAATGAATTCAACAGAAGTTGCTTTTTGAGAGCGAATACACAAATTCTGTTCATTTTGTAAATCAACCGAAGCGTCGCATCAGCGTTTGGTAGAATAACCGTTGAAATTTGAAGTGGAGGACGTTCAAAGGTGGGGGGAAAAGAGCCCTCTCTCTCTCGAACTCTTGCTATTGTGTACGAAAATTCGGATTCTTACCGACGAGTATACCTGTCTTTTCTAGTTCGTTTTCAATACACCGGTTCATTCGCATACATTCTATTTCCAACGTAAGAGAAATACATTATATTTCCAACGTAAGAGATTCAATTATTTTTTATACCTTCAATAATTATTGCTTCTTCATAAGCACAAATATTTTTGCGAAATTACAACTCATACAAATTTGTCATGTGGATTAATCAATTGTTTAAGAACGCAATTAAATTTCAAGTAATTACAATAGCCAAAATCACATTTCCAAGTGACATTCACTGGTGTAGATAAGTTAAGTTTTTCTGAACCCACAATTTGTTCGGCTACAGCCATTTAACAAAAAACCAGCCTTTAGAAATTGAAACAGTTTTTTTGGCTCTGGCTCTCCGGCTAAGGGTTTGAAATTCTCACTTTGTCGTCTATTAACCCGCCTAGGTCTTGGGAAATTTACTTATTCTATTATTTTTCACATGAAATACAACATCCATTCAAAAAAATGGAGCCTACATATGTCATCGGCTACCTGTCTATTTTGTTAGTTTTTATTTTTTAATACCTGATATTTTTTATTATTTGCACTCTATCTGGAGCCTAATTTTCTTGGGAGTAGCCCGGTTGGAAGAGTTGATCCTCTAGAGTGTCACAATATATAAAGCACTACAATGGTTAGTCAAATTTGTAGTAACGGAATCTTAAGATGAGCTATAAACTCTGCCTTCAAAGCATCAGGAGCCGTGCCCATGGAAGTCATTCTTAACTACAGACCACTACAAATGGTAGAGGAAAGTCCGGTAAGAAAACAAGATATATAGCAAGTAGAAAGAAAATCATTGAATTCCACCACCTCCTTGCGTTTTAAGAATCAGAAATTCTGGGTACACGGAATAGTATGACAGAAATAGGAAGGAGGAAGGACGTAACAAGAAATAATGAGATCTCAACACAATTACCAGACTTGGAATGGATGACATACAATTGTGAACAAACGGTGCAGAAGCAATAGAAGGGTCTGAGATAGGAGTGTACGGATCAGGAACCCATCTCTCCAAAAGCTTGTTCAAATGCTCTGATCTCACTCCTATATTCTCCGCTGAAGCAATTGCATTTGTTGGAGCTCTTGAATTTATTGAACGACATCGATATGAATATGCAGTAATAACATCAAATTAATTATCAGTAGGTACTCAGTATAAATTAACCTCTTGATATTATTGCCATGCTTAAAAATTATATTATTCCAAAAATCAAATTGTCTATAAATAGACTAGCCCAATGAGGATTGAACATATAATTATTGGAACTTTAGTTCTTTATGCCAGGTTATGTTTGAGCGACCGGGGGTCACGACGCGAAAGATCTGACCGTTACGCGTTACGTTACGAAACGTTATGTTACATTTTTTCGTTATGTGCCTTGCGTTCTTGTGCCTCCTTAGTCTCTCTCTCTCGTTTACGAAGCAGCGATTCATAATAATAAAATGCTCCCAGTCGGATTTGAACCCGGGCCGCCCGCGTACAATGCAAGCATCCTAACCATAGATAACATAACACTGATAGATGGGAATCTGACCCGTGGCGCTTCAAATGACGAATTAATTTTACCAGTGGCGCCATCTTACAGGTCGGAAAATGAAACTCCAACACATTTGACATGGTTGTGATCTCCGCTAACAGTGGAAAAGAAGATTCCTGTAAATTTACAGTTTTTCGGGGCTGGCGCCATATTCAAAATTACTGTGATTTTATTTTTATTGCAATATGGCATTTATGGTCCATTTTTTGAAATTTCATTCAAAGTAACTCAACATTTTGATTGATATCACTATAATAGCAATCAAATAGTCAAGTTAAATTAAATGAAATGTCAAAAAATGAACCATATAATGCCTGGAGTGGGAAAAATAAAGCAACAATCATCAAGTTTATATATTTTATTTAAAATAAAAAGTACACAGCAAATAAAACGTTTTTTACATCTTTTAATGACAAACAGGAAGAACAATAAATGTAGTAAATTATTTTGAATCGTATACGAAGTAAGGTAAAACGATTTTTTAAGGTAAGAAGCATTAATAAGTTTATGATTAACAGTGATCAGGAAAAGACGCAAAGTACAACAAATAGTGGAACAGTGACCCTCTCACCGTTATTGTTGAAATACAGAAAAAGATGCATATTCTGGAGTACAAAAATAATCAAATATAATAACATATTGAAGTTAAAAATTCACAAACATTCAATAAAAATCAATAATCACTGAAATAGGAGAAGGAGGTATTGTTTTCAAACACATAACTTTTAGTAAATACATAATACACAAATATGAGAAGATAATGAAAAAATGGGCATGTTCATCAGTCAACTTAACGCATTGCTTGAATGGTCCTTGCATTCGATCGATTTCATATAATCGAGATAAATGCGACCAAGATGCCACTTTGTTGCTGCCGTTCATCCCGTATTGAAGATCCTTGCATAAAAGACCGTTCCTGATCCCCTTTAATAAATGGGGGGGATCATAAAGGTGAACGATCTCTTGAGAAGGATCTCCAACTGTGTAAGTTAGGGTCCCAGTGCGACTAGGTCCTACTAATTGATTCACGGCAGCTTGATTAGTGGCACCTTGGTCACATACAGTAGCGATCACAGTGATACTGATCGCCTGCAATTCTCTAATAATCGTTTTGATGCAATGCACCAAGTCGACTGTTGGTGTGGTACCTTCACAAAAACCAAAATTATGGGTTCTTCCAAGGTTACGAATACCTTTTGCCATGAATACTAGGGCGTGGTCAGCGAACTGTAACCTTCGCTTCCTAACACCTAAGTCCACAAACCCATCTACAGAATGTGTTTTCAGATTATATTTTAAATGAGGATGGAGAGAAATTTCATCAAACATTAAAACACAATACCTGTCCTCCTCCCCCAGCTTACTGACCTGGATCTTTAAATGTGTGAAAATGTGTTCATTTACACCTGGTAAAAAGGATACACTATTCAGGATTTTGTTTAAAGATTTCCGAGATGGTAAGCTGAAAAACTTGGACAGGAAGCGATATGCTCGGGCGCTTTTCTTGTACAATGACAGTGCAAACAATTTGTCATCTTGGCAGAACCTACGTCCCTTGGGCTTCATACGCAAATTTTTCAGATTTGATTCAAAAAAATTGAGGGCCACTTTCGAGTAATTACCCAAGATGTTCACTAATCCTTCCTTTTCAGTAACTAGTTTCACAAAATGTTTTATATCTTTTTGGTCAACATTTTTCGCTCACTGTCTTGTAAAAATCTTTTTTTGTTGATGCCTCGGCTTCTGCAAATAAAGAAAGTAATTTGAGTTAAATGTTAAATGTACTCATTTCAAAGATATTTTTTAAGAATAACATTGTCTCGTACAAATAAAAAAATATTTTTATCTATCAGCAACTGTTTCTGTGGACAGATCGGCAGATGTATATTGAAGAAAACATGAAACACATCCATTTCTAGTTTGCTTATGATTATGACTTGGTTATGACTATCATGACTAATATATTATATTATCTAATTAAATTTGGATATTTTTATTCATATAGCTCACTACTGACCTTTGAAAAACGCTTGTACCTTTCTTAGAGAAATTCTTTTTTTTACTTCTGGGAGGTGGAGCATACATATTTGCAGTATCTGTAGACAATTTAATCATTTACTAATATAGTACTATAAAACATGTTATTCAGTTTGTTTTTTATGGAAATTAAAAAAATCAAATAATATAACAAAAGACACATATAGAAGATATTTTAATTGATACATACCATTATTTGATAATGGCTTGATGCTCTGCAAAATGTCTTCCTCACACACCCGGCTCGTGGATGGAATAGCTGTAACATAAAAATTATGTTAATATTTCTTAGGTACATTGTATGACTGCCAAAATTATATCATAACGAGTTGCAAAAAAACTCACCATTAATCAATTCCCTTGAATAGGTTTTGGTTGTTGTTGTCACCTTCCCAACTGGGGAATAAAAAAACAGATTCTTTCATCGCATCTACAGAAACTTTGTATCAGTTAAATTATATCAAACTTACAACAATAAATACCTTTATTTTGCTGAAGAGCTGTTACCTGTGAGGGTACCATAGTGGGAAACAAAAAATCAGATCCCTCCTTTGGATTGTAATCTAAAAAAACACTCTAATATAATAACATTCAATAAATATATGTACAAAAAAATTTACTTACCAGGCAAAAACAGGGATGGCAAAGAAAACCTTTTCAATACCATGCCCTTGCCTTTTTCTACTCTAACAAAGCAGTCCTGGCCAAAGTGACGAGGGCAAATTCTCCAATTTTTGTGCCCTGTTTAATCCAAATAGAGGTTTCCACTTCTCTCCAGCCAAACCGAACGTTGTTCTTCATGGCTCGGAAGTTTAAAGCTGTATAAAAGAGTAACTACTTCAATATTTTGTCACTTTTCAGTTAATTAAACATGTTTTATATTATTAAAAAAAACTTACCGGGTGCACCTCACAGTACCTACAGTCCTCAACTATACATTTTGTTGCCATTGTCTATATATAAAAAAGTCCACACTAAACTAAACTCACACCGACCTAAACAAAATATTATATATATATACAATAACTTGGAAAATTTACTACTAAGGCACAAAATTGACAAAATCGCCAACAACGTAGATAATTTAGACTTGACACGTCTACAAACAAGTGATTATTAGGTTAAGTTAAACAGTCGAAGTGGGTGGCATCAGGTGGAAGTATCTTTCAACGGCGTTACAGTTCTCTTCATGTTCTCATTAAATCCGCAATTTTAGTATATTTCCGACCCCCTAGGTGGCGGTACCCTCGCTCGTTCGGAGATTCCCTACCCTGATCCTAACCACTGAACCACCGATGCTATATTGAAATTCTATGCAAAGCTGGTATTCGCAGTGCTAGTGATCTACTTGAATTTGTTCGGATAAATTTTTACTATTATTTCCATAATTTGTTTTGCGCGATTAAGGGGTCTAGCACATTTACTTTTCGAAATACAGGGTGTTGAAATTTTGAAAGCTTGAATGTTTTAATTCGATAACTTTAAAATGGATGGATGAATTAATTTGTCATTTGGCAGATTGTTTTTAAATGTAAAAGGGCATATTTTGAAAGAAATTGTAGTTTGGGCAGGTTGTTTTTAAATGTAAAAGGGCATATTTTGAAAGAAATTGTAGTTTGTGCAACTAGTGTGGATATGATGGCCATGTCGCACGAGGACGAAGTTTGAGCACGACGCCGTAGGCGGAGTGCTCAATCGTTCAAGTGCGATACAGACAATCCACACGAGTCGAGCAGCATATTTTTTCTACGATCCACTTAAGAAAAAATCTAGAAAATAAAAATTTCTATAAACTGTAATATACCTAACTTCAAATTAAAAATTTTACAATTCAATTTTATGTTTCCACTAATTTTGTGGTAAACGTACAGTTCTTGAAATTTGTATAGGGCTACGGTTTCATTTTTTAAATATACGATGCTGTTTAAATATACGATGCTGTTCTAAGTAGATGTTGCCAGTCGGACTCCCTCATAAAAGGTTCCGTACCACTATCTATAATAATGAATATTCTGCTAAATATTTCAAACGTCTACCTGTTGTTGTTATTATTATCAAGCAGAATAATTATTATTTGAAATAAAAGTAACAATTAAAAAAAAACTTTTTCACGGGAATCGAACCCAGGTCTACGGCGTGAGAGTCTGGATTGCTTACTACTCAACCACTGAGAGATATGAAAATTGTTTATCTATAACGTCAGATGTACCTATTACATAATTTTATAAAATCTGAGGTCTCCTCAAATACCCATTTTATTCTGTTTTAAGTATTTTTTGTTGGTAATTTGTACGGATTATTTCTTTCAAGTTTATCTTTGTAAATGAATATTCTTGATCCAGTGCGCTTCTATGAGAAACTTTGACAAGTTATTTTGACGTTTCTTTTAAATTGAAAAAAGATGAATGACGGATACTCAACTCGAATGCTGATTGGTGGATTTCATATACGTTCTAGGATGTATATGAAATTATATCCGTTTAGTTAACTGATGGCCTACATTTCCATTTTGTAAACTGTGCAGAATAGTAGTTTGTGCAACTAGTGTGGATATGATGGCCATATCGCACGAGGACGAAGTTTGAGCACGACGCCGTAGGCAGAGTGCTCAATCGTTCAAGTGCGATATGGACAATACACACGAGTCGAACAGCATATTTTTTCTACGACCCATTTAGGAAAAAATCTAGAAAATAAACAATTGAATAAACTGTAAAATAAATATAAGTAAGTTGAAATTAAAAATTTCCAACAATTTTATTCATAATCGTACCAATTCAATTTTATGTCTTCACTAATTTTTTGTTATAAGTAGATGTTGCCAGTCGGACTCCCGCACGAAGGGTACCGTACCTTTGTCTATAATATGAATATTCTGCTAAATATCTCAAGCGTCTACCTGTTGTCGTTATCAATATCAAGCAGAGTTATTATTTAAAAATAAAATTAACAATTAAAAAAAAAACGTCTTCACGGGGAATCGATCCCGGGTCTGCCGCGCGAGAGTCTGGTATGTTTACCACTCAACCATTGGGGTTTGAACTAGTTAAACGTCAGAAGTATTGAATAGTTTTGTAAGAGCTGATGTCCAACGATAGTCCCTTAAATACCCATTTTATTCTGTTTTTAGTATTTGTTATTAATTTATACGGATTGTTTTATTCAAGTTTATTCTTGTAAATGAAAATGTTCAACAATTTTATTTATAATCGTACCAATTCAATTTTATGTCTTCACTAATTTTTTTGTGATAAACGTACAGTTCTTAAATGTACAATTTGTACAATGTTACGGTTTCCCTGTTATAATATGTAAAAGTTGGTAACCCTGACAGAATTCATGTCAC
>CAJUYG010005061.1:14940-28715 GCA_910591675.1 Galerucella calmariensis | reverse complement strand
TTTCATGGTGCTCCCTGTAAAGGTTTTGCATACTTAATTAGGGTTTAATACTCCTCGTACTTTCTGTACAGACTATATATAGTTATTTCCCAACTCATGAGAAAAGTGATACTTTTCGGCACGCTAGCACAGTTGTTCGAACGTAGCGTAATATAAGTAATAGTTATTAACGCAACTTTCAACAAAACTGAAATTAGTAGTTTTCCTACGACCATATAGGAAATTAACATATATCGCACTCTCTACTCTGGCGGAAAGTTTCTCATATCATCATAGCGACGCGAACCGTGCGCTATAATATCAACCTAGTGTTCGCATTGTGAAGCCTTTTGGGTCGAAATATAAAGTTATTAATTATTTAAATTATTATTATAAAATATTTAATTTAAAGACATAAATTCTCATGAAGCTAATTTCAATAAATCATGAATCGTTACATAAAGATGAAGTAGGAAGGATGCACGTACGAAGTCAAGTTCAAAGCGTGAAATAAACATAAATAGTATTATTTATATTCACTTATGATGAACTTAACTCGTCGTATAAATGTGCTAACGATAGTGTTTTAAGTGGCATTCTAATTATCGATTCTCATTATAATTATGATTACCATTACTAATTACTAATTTCTATAAACTGTAATATAACTTCAAATTGAAAATTTAACAATTCAATTTTATGTTTCCACTAATTTTTTTGTGGTAAACGTACAGTTCTTGTCCAATTTGTATAATGCTACAGTTTCCCTTTTTAAATATACGACGCTGTTATAGGTAGATGTTGCCAGTCGGACTCCCTCATGAAGGGTACCATACCATTATCTATAATAATGAATATTCTGTTAAATATTTCAAACGTCTACCTGTTGTCGTTATTAATATCAAGCAGAATAATTATTTAAAAATAAAATTGACAATTAAAAAAACTTCTTCACGGGGAATCGAACCCGGGTCTACCGCGTGAGAGTCTGGTTTGCTTACTACTCGACCACCGAGGAATATGCAAATTGTTTATCTATAACGTCAGATGTATTACATAATTTTTGCTTAAAACGAACTAAAGTTCCTACCGTGTGTCCCGCGTCTTTTTTTTTTGGTATTTAGGTCCGTTCTAAGCCATAGATTCGACAAATTATTTTTTTTGGTTCACCCTACTGTATATGTCACGTTTGAATAGTGCTAATCACAATGTTATTAAAAACACCATTTACAATATTTAAACTACATTTATTATTCATTAAAACCAGGATTTTTGAGATTGCTAGGAAGCGAAAAAGAATTTTCAGAATTTCCCAAAAACTGTTGAACTCTTGAAATATATAATTCTACAATCCTATTTTCTTCACTTCCGGCAGATTTTTGTAGACTTCTATTTGCCGCTGTCATGATTTTGTCCATCTTTAGAATAATAGGATTAATCACTGTGTCAAAAATTTCTTTTCTCTGTTGGCATTTAGCCAGAAAAACTTTTTCCTGTAAAAGATGGAAGTCAGTTTAAAATTTATTCACACACAATTATTTTTTGAATTGACGATTTTGGAACATGAACAGATATTGTTAAAAAAATATTCAATGCTTGGAGCCAAATGTCTTTGATTATAAGAGTTGATGGGAAGCTAACAATTCTTGTGCATTCCACCACTATCAGGGGCCAACAGCCAACACCCTTTGCGTTGGCCAACAAGGAGATCTTCGATGGCTCGGGAAAGCAATAAAATTACTTGGTTCGTCACATACTTTATTTACTCCAACAATAGGGCATGTCCACGACAGTTGACAATACCTTGGTGGTAAAACAATAAACAATAGACACTATGAAAAATTATTAGGATTTTTTGTTCAATACAATGTTTAATGCTTCCACATAATAGGTCAGTATAGGGAATGCTTGACAAAAATTAAAGTAACATAATCGATGATTCTATTTTTGCTATTAAATACAGGGTGTTCCATTTGAAACAAGAAAGAAAATGACAGGTTCGAGTTTCCGTTCACCCTGTAGACAAGCAAGAATATAATTGAAATTCAATAGGATACGGATATATTGCATCATATTACAAAACTCTGTTTGGCAAAATACATTTTTTTTATTCAACCTACAACAAGCTACAGAGTGTTTTACTATTGGCCTCTTGTGCTTTTCAAACGGTTAGAATATACTCAAATAAAGTATCAATTAAAAGGATGTGAAAATAATCTATTTGAGAATGAAGGATAGAATAAGTCTGTTCAATATAAAAAACTCTAGCAATGCTACAAGTAATGAGTAGTATATTATAAAAAAATTACATACACTGATTAGTACTTGTTCCAAATCCAACACTTCTTTTTGCAAGTTGTTAATGTCATTATCTGTAACCTGTTCAGTTTTCAGTTTATCTTCTTTGAAAACCAAGTTTGGAGGAATTGCCAATGTTTGTTTTGATTCTTCCTAAAAATGTACATGTACCTATAATCAAGTCTATAATAGTTCAATACTTTTATGTTAAATATAGATATCAATTTATTCAAATTTCACAAAGTTACCTATACAAAGATAACTACTTTATTATGCAATATAATATATTGGCCAACATAAGACAAAATAGTAGAATTATGAAAATCATTGGAAAGGTTTATTCCGAGGTTTATTCTGTATTCCAAGTTTGATGTATTCAAATAAAACTTACTTCAAATTTATCCAGAGCTTTTTTTGCACTTTTCATATATACAGCATACAATTTATCGATTCTATCATGAACAGCTTTGGCAAACTTTTCATTATGATCAACAGTTTTTAAAACTTCTGTTTCAATGTCAGCTAGAGTGTTTTGAATTATCTTCTTGACAACTCCACGAACTAATAGAATAATTAATTTTATAAATACTTTTCATATGACATACGATAAATCAAATTGTTGAGAAAATAGAACCTGTTCTATTTTTTTACAATTTGACAGGGTAGACAATTTTCAATTTTAGACTTAACAATTTGAATTGTTCCAAAACTTTAACTAAATATTGCACAAGAAATTGTCCAATCTAAAATTACCTTAAGATGGATACTGAAAATTTTGTCATATCAGATGTTTCACCTATTGCACTTAAGTATCGACTTTAGTTTAGTAAAATGACGAGTAATATGATAATAAATACTCATGAAATCTGGTTTCAGCTTGGGAAATACTTGAAATTTAAATCTAAACCACTTGGAAGATATAAATTTACTCACACGTTTGGGTTAAAGCCGTTGTACTCATGTCATAATATTGGTTTTCGTATTCATCTTCAATTAACCTGCCTGAATTGATGGACATCGTGAATATTTTTCTTTCAACCTTAGATGTTAGCACTTTATTAAATCTACATGAAATCAGAGACAAGTAGCTAAATGTTTTGATTGTAGTTACGGTTGCGTGCTTCTGTTCCTGTCAGATTTTTGAATTTTTGAAACTGACAGCAGCCAGCAGCTGACATCTGTCAGTAGTAGCAATACAGTCAACCTAAAATATTTGTGTACGCACACAACCATAGATAATCTACTGTTCTACCAAAATGGTATACTGTGATATCTCCATGATTGAATTTGGTCAGAGCTTAGCCAGCTATGTAAGTATAGGTGGCTCTGTTTGGTTACAAGCAAATTCATTGTAGCTGCTTAATCATCGAAGGTGTACTTAGTTTAAGAGAGAAGAATGATAGATGTCAACTGTCAATACTACAATTTAACTAAAGCCAACTTCACTCACGTCAAACTTGTGAATAGTTGAAGGGTTACCTAATCAAAAATTTCTCAGTAAGTTTAACAAGTATAATATATTATTTCAGCATAATATTTGAATCATACTCAATATTAGTAATAGCATTAATAAAACTTTTGCATTATGCGTTTTTAGTGTACTTACATTACAAAACAATGTGGGTACAATACCCTGTCCATTCGACTCTTCAGCAATATTCTACCAATTCTCAGGGTCCTCTTGAAATATATTATTCAGTAAACTTATACATGCATGTTTGACTGATAATAAGTGTCTAATCGTAATTATATATATATAAAAAAGTGATATTACCTAATTATAAATATTTTCTAGTGCTACTATTATGTCATTTGAATATATTCTCAAATGTATTACATTCTTTATATATTTGTCTTGTTCTTTGTGCTTTGTAAAGTTTATTTCCAGTGTATTATCCAGGATTGTCTGGATAATTGTATATTTCAATTTAACAATATAATTCATATATTGCTTAAAATAATGGATTGAAGCGTTTTCTATAGTATTTTAATTGAAAATTTTATTACCTCCAGATAAAAAATCAATTTCAGTGGTTATAATTCACACATTTTTGTTATTTCTAGAAATGTTTGCTGCTTCTGCATCTAGAATTGCTTCAAGAATGCAAACCATTCATTCTGTGAGAAATATGTCTGTCCTTTCTGGTCCACCTCAAGTCAAAATAACTGCTGTTGAAAAAGCTGTTCATGGCCTTCTTTTGAGTGTTGGAATCCTAGCTGTACCTTTATGGGTGTTATCCAATATTAAACACTACAGAGCAAATGCAACTGAAGAATAATTACAGTCAAGATATAGTTGAAACAGATTTTTATGTAGTTAATTTAAGAGTAAATTGTATGTTTTAAATCAGATTATTTATTTTGCTTAACACTCTGCTTAACATCTTCATAAATGAACTTAAAGTGCTTGATTTTTCAGAACAGCAGAAAATAAATTCCTCCTAATTTTTGCATGGTTAAATTTAAATTACTTGACTTGAGCAGAAATACTTTTGATGTTTTCTAGGAAAATCTAACATTACAATCTTCATTTTGAATTGACTCATGATCTACATTTTCTCTCCACTTCCTGCATAAATTTATTTTCTCCAGTTGGATGGGTTTCATAGGAAAAATTGTTGTGCAAAAAATTGAATATAATACTTCAATTAATATATCTGGTCAAATGAAATACCAGAAATAAATTAAATTAATGTTCAAAATGAATCCAACAATACACAAATTGAGTTGAAAAAACTGCAATGAGGTGTTTCAAAAGAAATGTGGAACAACCTAAGTAATGTATGAAATCTATTTTTTTAGAGTAGGTAATTGTTTTGTTTTCCTTTTGTATCAATTCTCTCTTGAATAACTAATAACCTTCTATTGTAACTTGTAATGGTTATCATTGTTTTGTTGCAAAGAAAATTATTTTTAAAATTTTTGTCTTGCCAAAATCCACCGCAAAATGCTTTAATGACTGATCCCAGTAAAATAACCTAGCACATCAATTTCTTTCATCTTACTGGAAACAACTATTCACTACAAACCGTGTGCTCAACTGGTTTGGGATTAGTCATAGGAGAAATTGTACATTTGTTCGTCTACATCTTTTATAAATGGGGAAAATTAAATTATATCTCTGATGTGGCTGTAGTCCCATAGCACCCTAGAGGCATATTTAAGTGCCGTATTTAACCTTGGCGCAGTCCCTGGGTATCGTAGAAAATGCCGCTATATCACACAACATTAAATTTTAGTTTTGATCTACAATTTGTTAATAAATACAACAAATCAATTGGGAAATTTATTATATAAACATGTTGAAAACATAAAAAAAATGTAGAACGTGTCGCGGGACACACTCCTTTTAAGCAAAAATTATGTAATACATCTGACGTTATAGATAAACAATTTGCATATTCCTCGGTGGCCGAATAGTAAGCAAATCAGACTCTCACGCGGTAGACCCGGGTTCGATTCCCTGTGAAGAAGTTTTTTTTTAAATTGTTAATTTTATTTTTAAATAATTATTCTGCTTGATATTAATAACGACAACAGGTAGACGTTTGAAATATTTAGCAGAATATTTATTATTATAGATAATGGTACGGTACCCTTCATGAGGGAGTCCACTTACTTCACAGTATGTATCTTATTCTTTATGCAAAACTTTCCTTCACAGTAGTGACGATTTTTTAAATAATTCCCCCTTTACTTAATCTGTATCTTGTTCTTTCTGCAAAACTTACCATCATAGTAGTGGTGTGAAGTTGAAAACAACGTCCATGGCCAACGTTGGGCATGTTTTCATTACACCTGTGTAATGTTTCTTGGAATTCTTGAGAGGTTGTCTTTCGTCGCAAATAGGCTACTCCTACTACTCCACTATCCGCAGGTCCTTAGGTTACAACCCCAACTATTGCATTCATCTTTGTTTTGTGCGTTATCTTCATTTCGTGTTTGTTTTATCCTGACTGCATGTGTATGTGTACTTAGTTTCTGAGGAGAGTCTCAGAAACTAGTAGTCCCTTTAGTCCTATTTCTCGGAGGAATTTTAGGCTGTCTGCAGGCTTCAACTTAGGCAAATGTTCCTCTTCTATCCAGTAATCTCCCAGGTGCTGTGCTCTAGGATTCTGGAGTGCTGTGCAGTTGGAAAGTATGTGGATGGAGGTTTCTTCTTCCCTTCCACAAAATCTGCATTCTTCTTCCTCCACTATTTTGAACTTTTTCAGGTGTCTATTCAGCCGACAATGTCCCGTTAGGATCCCTGTTAAAACTCTTAGCGCAGTTTTACTTTGACTTATGCATTCTTTTGATCTCAGCAGGTTGTAGTCACCCAGAAGAGTCTTTGATTGTATAAGCCCTACTAGATCTTTCCAATGGTCAGATCTTCTCTTTTTCTCGGATTTACTTATCTCTTCCAATATTGCATTGTAACTGATTCCATAAAAGGGTTTAGGCCCCCAGAAAGGTATTTCAGTCCCTCTCTTTGCTAGTTCATCTGCTATTTCATTTCCTTCTATTCCAGTGTGTCCTGGAATCCATAGTAATGTGACTATGTTGTTCTCGCCTAGTTCATTGAGTTTGTCTAGGCATTCCCACACCATTTTGGAACTGATTACACAAGAGCTCAGTGCCTTAATGGCTGCTTGACTATCCGACATTATGATAATCCTTTGTCTTCTGAATAGATACTTGGGGTTAGGTTAGTGTTTGGTTCCTGGCCCGAACACTCCTATCCCAGTTCCTTCTATTGCTTTTGAGCCCTCTGTGTACCATTGAATGGCATTCTTATCCTGACTGCATGTTTCCATTCCAGTTTAGTTGGATGTTATATGGTGGGTCCTTAGCGCCAATTCCCATTGCATTCCTGCCTAATGCAGCCATTCTCCCTTTCGCATTGACATGCAGAATAAAACTCTGTTTCATTTCAAAATCGTACATATTTATTTGATTTGTTATGGGTACAATTATATTTTTGATCTAAGATAATAATAATATATTAATTACATTTAACAAATATAATAGTTATATTCAAATTGATCACATAAAAATATTTAAACAGGAAAATATTGGTTTAAAAAATAGTCAAATTCATCTAGGTGTTTTTTTTTATAATATTAACATTCAAAACTTATATACTTATAAAATATTTGACTAGAAACGGAAACACTGAACACAGTTTACACTACCAGTAGTGGTAGTGTAAACTGTGCTCAGTGTAGAGTATCGCCAACGGTTACATAATTCCCAGCTTAGTAGGAATGGAAAAATATTATGATGATACATAAATTTGGCACAGCAAAAAATTACAACCCTAACACTTTTTGGTCAGCAAGTTTTCTAAATTTGAGGTTTCAGGTTTATCTCTTCGCTGGCTGGCTAAAATGAGCAGATTTATAAAAATTCTTGTAGGTGTCTATTGTAGTGCCCGATTTCAACAACCAATTAAAGTTTAACCATGCGCTAATAAATAATAACAGAGAGTGATAATATTATTGTTTCAACAAGTACATAGAGTATTGGAATGCAATAATCCCATAACTAACAGGTGTTTATCGGATATTACAGAGTTGTATTAAAAATTGACGAAATATCTTGAAACCCATTTTATGCATAACGTTGTTTTACTGATTTGCGACAAATCCGCAACAGTTTTTATTATTTTTTATATTTTGTTGTAGGAACTTTTTTGTATAAAATAAATGAATATCTTCTAATTACGTTATTTATAAAATTCATAGGTATTTTTCACTTTTCGTCCTGGTTTCTTCTTAGGTTTACTTGTAACCTGATTTTTCATTACTTCACGTATCATATTTGTGAATACCTAGTCGATTTTCCCACTCCAGTATTCTCTGCTTATTTTTCCATGATGCTGTCAATACTGTTTGCCAGCAGTAAGTACTAGAAGGCATGTTTAACTACCTGTGTTCTTTCTGTAGGTACATACCGAAGTTCGTTCAAAATAATCGTTTTTTCAGTTAGATTAGGTTAGGTCCAAATTTCAGGAGCGGGTAAACATACAACACGGTTCCTTTAACTGCGCATGACTCAAAACTGCCAAATTTAGTAGTAGCATAACAGTATTGGGAAAAGTAGAATTCGATAGATGGCGCTCTGAAATGTCAATGTCATCTTAGCAACGAGTAAAACAAATCAGCTGCCGTATAAGCCCTTTGATATTTAAGCGGTTTTATTTTGCTGTTTTAGTTATTTTCAGTGTGTGTTTCGTAAAACTTTTGCTTTTTTTTTGATTGTGCTATAGTATTTTGTGTTGTCAAATTAAATTTTGACTCCTAATATTTTCAATTTTGGAGTAATAGGTATGGTTGATGTTTGTGAAAAGTACAACAAGCGTTCAATTAACTGTTTAGTTTTAGGTTTGATTTCGTGTTTTTATTTTATTTTTTATATAATTATATCTACAAAAGTTGCAGAGAAGGTGGGTTTTTATTGAAAAATATTTTAAATCTTTAATACCGACTTATTTTCTCTTTGATCTGCAATGAAAACAAAAAATAGAATAACATAACCTCTTCCATAATATCTCTGATTATATAAGAATATTACCTCAGAATTGATGACAGTTGCGTTAATTAGAAAAACACAGTTTTAAACTTGTTACTGACACAAAATTAAACAAATAAAGTACGAATTTACGGTAATTACGTTGACTTGCATATAGTACAAAAGCAATGCAAAACGAATTATTTTACTCGTTGCGACAGTTACAATTTTTTCCGCCAGAGGTCTCATTGAATTCTACTCCGCCTAATTGAAATAAATACCCATAAAAACCCAGGCCCAAACCCTGTTGATCTAAGTGTAACTATGTATAAAAATATCAGAAAATAAGAAATAAAAAAAACCCAGCACCTAACCGGGTTTCGAACCTACGACCTCTGAGTTGTAAGCTCAATACCTTACCAACTGCGCTAATCAGCTCACATTCAGTCACATTGAATAGAAGGTTAAAGGCTGCTTGGACGCATGCGCACCTCAACTACTAAATTTGAAGTGGTGGGTGGAGCCGTGTTGTATGTTTACCCGCTCCTCAAATTTCGGGTCTTTAGTACAAAGTTCACTGACTCCCACAAAATTTCACAAATACAACCTTTTTTCAGGACTGCTATTACAAAACTACAACCATAGTGACGAAACTGTCGTTACATTATTATTTCTTAAAATACGTAGCCTTTTGACCCCCGGCTCCCCTTCTCACATCTTGTCACACTCACCAAGACCCCTCCAACCCCCTTGTGTGCGAACGTATTTCATGAACGGCCCCTAACCCGTTTCTATTGTTGCAAATTTTGTAAAATACTGTGTATATTCGTCTGCACTTTATTTTCTCTGTCTAAATTTGTTGTCGAAATCACTTAAGAAAAAGAAGTGTGTACTGTGTAGCATACTGAGCTAACAACCAAGAGGTCCTAGGTTCGAAACCCGTTTTAGACCTAGGTTTTTGCCCTTCCTCAAAAAAATATTCACTCGTGCTTATACATCAAATAAGTAACGAGATATTTAATAAAACGTGTTTTTCAAGATGGCGGCTGAAGTGAAGCTCCCCCCATGCCGACAATTTGGATTTACATTCAGAAGACACCCCTGAACATATTCAAAGAAAAAAATACCTGTTCCCGTAAATTTTTTTCAGAACCTACTTTTTTGGATGGGGCACTTGGACTACATGCTTAGGCAACATTAAGTGCGTTTAATTATTTAAACTAGATTAGTTAAACGATTTTACTATTATAAATGGTGCATAAGATTGATAAATAATATGTAAGTAAATTTCTTGTGGTATATTAATTATTAGCTTTGTTTTTGATGAGAAATTAAACCTCAATGTTTTTAATAATAGTTCTATTCCACTGAAATGTGGCTACAGCGCTGGTACTATTATTATGCCAAAATGATTATAAACATTCACATGACCAAACAATACATTTACAAAATATTTTAAAAATATGTAGACGTTCTAAACAATGACATTTACACATAGCAGTGCTTCGATATAAATCTATATTATGTGGCCCCACTTTATGTATTCTTAGTGCCAAATGTCACAAATCACAATGTGCAATAGTTTACATTTTGTAGACATCATTTATTCGACTAGGCACACAAATTTAAGCATTTATTTTACAAAATTTTCGACACTATAATAAATATTAGGTAATACTACTTCAAATTTCCGGTACAAATTTTGATGTTGTCAATACATCCGATCACAAAAATATTTACCCACAAAATTAAGGTTTGTCAAAAAATTAAGATGTATTTCAAAAATTTTCTGACACTGGTTTATGTTGTACTAATTTTTAATAACTATTGTAAAAACAGTTTTGGAGATGTTCCGGAATGAACGTATGGCTTTCATATACAGCCAAATGAAATAAATTCGATAACGAATAAATGAGTGTGTTTGGAAAAACGCTTGGACTTTTCGAAAAAAAAATTATATAAGGTGTGTGTCATGTGACAGTGACCAACTTTTTTCATTTGAAGTGCAGCCCCCTGGATATTATTTATTTTTTGGATTCTTCAAAAAATTCCAGACAAATTCATGTACAATACCTATCCTCAAATATTTCGGAAATATAAGTGTTTTCAGATATATTACAAAGATTAACATTAAAAAAAGAAAATTATTTTATTTAGTTTAAGACTTCAAAACTTTGTTGTTAAATTTTATTAAGGTCCATTCATAGTAGATCACATCCCTGGTAAAATGTGAAATAAATATTTTATTTTATGACATTCCAAAGATATGATAGTCTAGTAGAAATGGAATCCAGTGAAGTGCACGTTCCAGGAACGGTTTTTATTGGGATAGCGCTTTTTTTAGCTTATTTTGGAAATGTTGTTAATAAAACGCGTTTGTTGTTACTTTTTTGTGTATGATTATTTTTGTTTTCAAAATATGTATGACTCAGTTTGGTGGTTTTGTGTATTGAAGTGTGTATCGATTAACAACCATTCCAATGATAAATCATAAGAAAACCTGGATAAAAACTTATGATGCTATCCTGATTTATTGAGATTTATCATTAATTGGGATTTTTTGTTACATACAACGTTTATTGCTTTCACATAATAGGTCAATAATAATAGTTTACAATAAATATTACCTGTTTTTATAAACTTTGGGTATAGGGAATGCTTGACAAAAATTAAAGTAACATAATCGAAGATTCCATTTTTGCCATAAAATATAGGGTGTTTCATTTGAAAGAAGAAAGAAAATGACAGGTTCGAGTTTCCGTTCACCCTGTATACAAGCAAGAATATAATTGAAATTCAATAGGATACGGAAATATTGCATCATATTAAAAAACTCTGTTTGGCAAAATGCATTTTTTTTCTTCAACGTACAATAAGCTACAGAGCGTAGATTTACCTACGATTTTCACATAAACGGGTCCATATCTTTTGAAGGACTCTGTATAACGTGGCAAAACATCATATCAAAAGCTTCAAAAAAATGTAACCAATCCGAATTCGGTATAATATACAGAGGTTCCCATTTGAAAAATCATATGTTTGGTTTGTAACGGAGTTATGCAGCACTTTGTATAGTTCGATATAATTTCAAATTATGGACCTTCAGCACATCTACTATTTTTGTTAATAACATTTTTTGACATCTCTTAAAATAACCCATATACCGAAGTTTGTCGTAAGATTGGTACACCCTGTATAAATCTATACTTACATGTATTAGGTATAAGCTATCAACACAAGTTCACTTGGATGAGCATTTATTTCATCACTAAAAATAAATTCACTTGCCAGAATTTGAGGTTAAGCTGATTTTAAACAGGAAATCTTAAAATTCAGGCAAATAACTTTGCAGGCATTGTAAGTGCATCATTGACACACTCTGTACTAGATGGCAACACCTAATCTTTCCAAATGACTAATTCGCGAGATAGTGGCCACTGTTGCAGTTGACTAGGCTAAAATTGTGGATAAGTTCTTAGATATTAAGACTAACTCCAGAAAAGTTTTCCAAAAGTGTTGATATCCTATTCATACAGGTTGAAAAATAACCATGTATTTGTAGTCCAATTTTTCAAGAAATTGGACTACAAATACGTTTTTTTTCTCCCTCTATAAATAAGCTATCAACATTTTTGGAAAACTTTTCTGGAGTTTAAGTTAATACCAAAAAATGTATCTAAAATTTGGCGTAAAAACAGTTGGAATCGATATAAAATTACGAAAGTTCTTGGACAACAAACTTCTGCAAAATTTTAGGTTTGAAATTTTGTTTTGAAAAATAACCAACTACTTATAAGGTTCCTTAGGAAACACACCTCTAGACTGGCTGGAATTGGAAATAAACGACACTACATTTAGCATTTAAGATCCAGCTTAAAAGTATCGAACCTTATTTCCACAGGTATGTGAGTTTTTATTCAATCTTTGACATTTTAGTAAATTGGAAAATAGTTTCAAGATATTACTTTATCGATGACAAATTACCTCGAAAGATGGAGTTGTATCATGTACTTTATTCATTCGATACATGATGATTATTTAGAAGATACAGTTTACAGAAATATAATTATTATATATTATTTACAATTTTTATAAACATGATATTGCAGAAAACAAAGGAATATTATGACATATTCTTGCGAAGATTTCCTATCTGTTCGATCGATAGATATATTATCTCAATATGGTAGTAATACCATTTAATAGAAATATATCTAGATTTACCTCCTTGTTCGTTAAAAGTATCGATTTATTAAAAATATAAGTCAGTTTAAAATAGAGTTGGACCAGCTTGTGACAATAATGAACAAAATTAAATGCGACGTCTATATTATATTTATATGCGGTGACTTCTTGTTTCAGTCGCTGCGTCTTTCAGTCACAAATAGGTAATGGTAGAGCTGAAATGTCGGTAAAAAAATTATTTAAAATCTTAGAAAAAAAAAAGGATTATAAGTATTTAAAAATATGAGCTGTAAAATTGTGGGAGTGTATTTTGCAGAGGTTCCGGCACCTCATTACAAGGATGGAATGAAATTATTAGAGGAGCATTGGACTAACTATATGCGTATAATTGGAGGTGAACAAATTTTTGTGAACAAATAAAACAGCTAAATTCAATACAATATTAAAAAGGGTTGAAATTTACGCGAACATCTAAGACTAATTTGGTGAATTTTCAAATGGGAACCCCTGTATATTATATAGATTTCGGATTGGTTACATTTTTTTGAAGCTTTTGCCACGATATACAGAGTCCTTCAAAAGATATGGACACGTTTATGTGAAAATCGTAGGTAAATCAACGCTCTGTAGCTTGTTGTACGTTGAAGAAAAAAAATGTATTTCTATCTCCGTATCCTATTAAATTTCAATTTTATTCTTTCTTATATACAGGGTGAACGGAAACTCAAACCTGTCATTTTCTTTTTTCTTTCAAATGGAACACCCTGTATTTTATGGCAAAAATAGAATCTTCGATTATGTTACTTTAATTTTTGTCAAGC
>CAJUYG010005061.1:0-14840 GCA_910591675.1 Galerucella calmariensis | reverse complement strand
CATTTGAAAGAAGAAAGAAAATGACAGGTTCAAGTTTCCGTTCACCCTGTATACAAGCAAGAATATAATTGAAATTTAATAGGATATGGAGACATTGCATCATATTACAAAACTCTGTTTGGCAAATTGCATTTTTTTTTCTTCAACGTACAAGAAGCTAAAGAGAGTTGATTTACCTACGATTTTCACATAAACGTGTCCATATCTTTTGAAGTACTCTGTATAACGTGGCAAAACCTTATATCAAAAGCTTCAAAAAAAATGTAACCAATCCGAATTCGGTATAATATACAGGGGTTCCTATTTAAAAAATCATATGTTTGGTTTGTAACGGAGTTATGCAGCACTCTGTATAGTTCGGTATAATTTCAAAATATGGACCTTCAATACATCTTCTATTTTTGTTGATAACATTTTTTTCGTCGTAAGGTTGGTACACCCTGTATATGAAAGAATGAAAGAAACTTAAAAACTTTGCACCTCCCACTTTACATTCACCACCTGGTAATTTTTTCCGTCTTATTTTATTAGAATTAGAATGACGTGGGTATTTTTTAATTTCCGCAGAATTTAATGAAGATAACAATAAAGAAAATTGTTTTGCATTTCCCACCAAGGCTGTTATCGAAACTCCACCAAAAATAAGAGGTAATTACTGTTAATTTTTTCAACTTACAATTACTTATGTTGTACAAATATTGTAGAAATCGTTTATTTATTGATAAAATAAAGAGTGTTCTTTTTTAGTATTTCGTTTTATTTATTAACCACAAGGTATTTGAAACTAAGTCAGAATATCTTCTGTATGTTCCTTGTGGTAAGTCAGAAGTAACAATTCTAGGTTATTGGCATTTCACCACTTTCAAAGTATTTTCTACTTTGGAAATGCATCAAAAACCTGAAATTGTTACTTCTGACTTGAGAGGTTTCAAAACAAGATTTTGAAAAAATGGAATGGACAGGAGTTTTAAATATACCGCCTTAGAAATAGATAGATTTCTGCTTAACTTTCTCTCTTAATATATCATGACAACTACAGACGGCAGCACATTTGATAAAGCCACAAAATTCATTCTTTTGGTTATATGTGGTCTGTGGAAAGTATTACTTAGGACAGGAAATGGTGCAGTTAGGTTAAGTTGAGAAAAAATTAACAATATTCACGCCGGGAATTCGAACAAAAACATCTTGCAATATTGGACCGAATATATTAGTACAAATTGAGAGGTATAAAGTCTCTTTTCAATTTTTTTCGATAGGTAATAAGGTGTTTTGGTTAACATAATTTTGTGAAATAGTACTGAACCATGAAGAATACGTCTATTTTTTATATTCAGCCAGCCAATGTTAAAGGCAGTAAACCATAGACGTGCGTTTTCAAAATTAAATTAATATGGAAATAGAAATATTTAATTTGTTTTAGTTATTTATACCTAGATTACCAATTTTAGATAGATAAACATAATTCGTAAGTAGTAATTTAATTTGGGTAAAATGATGAAAAAGTCAATATTATTTTAGGCATTTTGTTTTAGGCATATGTTTATTTACAAAATATGTATATAATATGTACAGATAATTACAATTATTTATAAATTAATATGAGGAGCTAAAAAAACAATTAAGTAGGTATATGAGAAAAAAAAACCAACCGCAAGGATAAAATTTGACGAGCAACATGCAAAAAATACGACAATATTAAATCTTAAAAAATAAAAATCTAAAAATTAAATTAAAGTACATAAATTAATAATTTTAAAGTTATGGTTCCTCGCACTCTGTGTCAGAAGATTCACCATCTGATTCTAGAGAAATTACAATGGGCTCTATAGTAATATCAATTATGTTATCTAGCTCCCACATTTTTTTTTTCTATTTCTGTAACGTGTCTAATACATGTTTGCCAATTTTCACTTGTTACTTCAGATATTGCCTTATTGAAGAGATTTTTAACATCTGATAATTTAAAAGTAGTGTTATTTCTGGCAACATAACCTTTAACTTGAGCCCATATCAATTCTATCGGATTCAGCTCACAATGGTAGGGTGGTAAACGAAGGATTTCAATTTCTCGTTTTTTGGCTATCTCCTCAATATTATATTTTTTATAATTTTGCTTATGTTTTTTAGCAATAGTTAACAATTCTGCCCTCAGCAGGCTAAATTTTTAGAAGATAACCATTTTGCAATTTCATCCTTTTTCCATTTAGTGGTTGGTAAAGGTTCAAGTAATCTGGAGTGGTAACTTGCATTGTCCATTACAATAACCGATCCTTTTGGTATGAATTGAATCATCTGTTCAAAATATTCCTCAAACACGTCTCCATTCATTTCTTCGTGATAATCAACGGTTTTTTTTTATTCAAATAAGAGTAAACCATTCTCAAGAAAACCGTTTGTACTGCCTATATGACAAATAATTAATCTTTTACTTTTTCCTATAGGTTCCTTAAAACCAGTAGTATATCCTTCTAGAAAAGCTTGATGGGATGATTTTATATTTTTGTCTTTCGAAACTCTTCCTACACAATGTCCTTCATTAACCCATGTTTCATCTAAATAATAAATGTTTTTATTTTGAGCTTTAACTTGTTGTATTCTTCTGAGGTACTGTCTTCTCCAACATACAATTTCTTCAGATTCAATTAGCATTGAGTGTCTGCCCATTTTTTTGAAATTTAAAGTTTAACTCATGTAACATTTTCCATAGTTTATCCCAGCTTATTGTGGGTAAATCAACATCATTCGTAATGGCTTGCAAAACTTTATCTAAAGTTGGTATTTGCTTGTTTATAAAAAATGAGTGAACAAGCTTACGAAAAGCATTTTTAAAAAACTCGTCCACGTTGACTTTTAATAGTTTTGGTCTACCTGGTTTCGGCTTTGGTGAGGTTACTCCACCTGATTTTTCCTCCTTTAGAACTCTATATATTGTAGATTTTCCATATCCCATTGCCTTGGATGTTGTTTCAACTACACTGTCAATAGTGTTTGAGGGATTTTGATGTTTAAAATAGTGGTACACATTCACTACAGTACTCTTTTCATTGAGCGATAAATGGTCTAGTTTTAATTTTTTCACTGGCGTATACTCACAAACTGCTTCCATTTTTAGTCACTACTATTTGTCACGTTTATCGAAAATCAAATAACTGCATTTCTAGAAACTTTTTAAGTCAAAATATCTGTCATTAGAAGCTGTTGCCATTCGGAGGTCGTTAAATAACAATTATCCCTTTCTAATCTGGTTACGCCTATGACGCACGTTAATCCTCATAGGCCTACTGTAGTAACAATGAAAGATAATAAAATAATGTGATAGTCCAAGAAATTTAATAAATTTTGTATTGAAATTAACAAAAACAATTTAGAATGCATTACAAATATTGAAGTTTTACCGCACGTACTGTACTATAGTTTTGCATACCGAATTAGTTTTTATTTTGGGAATTTACTCTCTCTTGATTTTCAAATACAGTATAAGAGATATACAAGTAATCTATAATTCCTCTTCGATACATTCGATACTTCGATTACATTTATTATGGGGTTTTACAGCTCAAGGGTCTAATTACTTTTATTGTAATCGTTTAGCCAATTATAGCGTGAAACGTACTATAAACTCTAACGGACATGGAGAAGGGATACATACGAATTTTTCAAATCGTTTGAACCTTTCAAAGAAGTGCCCAATTTTGATGATTGAGAAGAGAGTGTGAATGACGAGGGTTTATACCACAGTATAGAAACGAACCAGTAGTATAACTCTTATAAATTTCATTCATAAATTCCCAGAGCTTTTGATGACCTTGATCGGATCGCTTTAAGATTCATTTTACCATAGGCGTAGGTGCATACGTTTTAAAATGACTTGAACGTGTTAAATATTTTTTCTTAAATATTGTAGAACAGTACACTGGTGAGTGTTTTATTCGCAAATTCACTCCTGCACTTTGGTTGGATCGCAGCACAGCACTGGCCGCCGGATGAGATACTCATCCGAACGACCTTGAAGGTCACAGAGAGCTCGGCAGTGTAACGTCACGAGATAACATACTGGTTCGTTCCTATACTGTGTTTATACGATGTTTTATATGCTAAATACATTGAACTAGAAAGATCATATTTGGAATGAAAAAGTTTACTTACGTGATCTTTAAAAGCTGCTCGACCAGCTCTGCCCTTTTATTATTGAAAATTCAAGAAACTTTGGTTTTACGCAATGCAGATTTATTAAAATTGCAAATGGCTCCTAATAATTCCGAACGGTCTTTGGTCTCCGCAGGAGCAGCGGATCCGTTTATTAATGGCGGTGCAGTCGATGGTGCAGGAGGCGGCGGTGGTGGTGGTGGAGGCGGCGATGGAACATTCGATCCTGAACAAAAATTAAATATTTATTAAAATATACTGAGAAAATAACAAAAAAAGCCGGCTACTGACACCGACTACCTGTACGTTTAATTTTGATTTATATATGTTGATATGAATTTTGTGTTTTGTGTGTGTTATTATTGTTAAATTTTTATTTTGTTTGTATTGATGTATTTATTTGTTGGGCGCCAATGATTCTAAGAAAATTATTTCATGGTTTTTGGTATCATACACCACTTACCGGTTTTTTAGGACTCTTTAGTACTCAGGGGATTTCACTTATTAAATACTTAATTTGTTTTTTAAAAAGAAATTTTCTTATCAATTCTATTTACCTTTTTTATTTTTATTTTTATAACTTTAATTGTATTTGAAAACTTTTAGGCCGGTCCTGTGTCCTTGCCCTTGAAATTGTTTGATAGTGAGCTAAGTTTTGCCAACCTTATCGAAATGAAAGAAAAAATTAGTTTCGTAACCTTTGAAATGTTAATAAATTTATTCTTTTACTGTTAGGTGTATTTATACAGATTTGAAAAATAAATATGCAGACAATTTTTTTTAAACTCTTACCTAAATGGTCTTTCACTCCTGAACATTCATACTAATGAAAATTAACATCTAGTTCTTACACAAGTTATGCAACTCCTTTTGCACACAATATGTAAAAGGGATAACATACAAATTATTTTTATGCTACTGGTTTAAACATCTATTTTCGATAAAATGGACGACTCTCCAACATCAAAGAAGAGATATATTTATCAAAATTTTATTATCACCACACACATGTAAGTTGATGTATCAAATTATAGTTTATCAAATACCTTTTTTCTTCTACGTTTTGAAATTCTAACAATTACTCCCTTTTATGTTTCAGACCGCTCTGGGCCTGTCAGTCCTTGATTTGGATTGCTTCGCCCAGGTTCCGTCGTCAGCTTGGAGAATTTTCAGTATAAATGGCCTCTTAGAGTTTTCATTTATGGTTTATTTGAAGGTTTTATTAATTTAAGTGGATATTTACCACAGAATTTTAACAGGAACTTGTTGTAAAAGGTTAGTAACACTTTTTCACTTTTTACTTTGTTGTGACTTAAATTTTAATTATTTTAACAACATAAAAATAAATGTTCTTTTCAAATCTGTATCAATTTTTTTCAAGTCGCTTTCTTCTCCGTTTCTAATCAATAACAACGTAATTCTCTCTTTTTTTAATCAAGAACCATGTGTCTCTTAGTTTTAAGTTTTTTTTTATATCAGCTGACCAATCAAATTCATTTAATAATTTTTAATTTTTATTACTTGACTTGAATGTTTAATTTTATGTTCTTTTTTTAATATGAAAGTTTATTATTAATGTCTTTAAATACTTCATTGTTGTTTTTATCGTTTAATTACAAAATATTAAAAATTATTTGACATTTGTTTTTATTTCTGTTACTAAGGTCCTTTCTTCCGTTCGAGTTGACAAATCTAAGTTCACTCTTAGTTAACTATGTTCATAAATATAGTCTTTCTATTTTTATGTCAGATTTTATAACCTAAAAAATGATTTTTTTATTTTTCAGGTTCTTTCTTTTTGGCCAAGAAACTTTTATAAAGCTTTTGAAGTTTCTGAAATTATGTGAAAAGGATTTTAATAAATTAGAAAGAAGTTATCAAGATTCCTGTTTAAAGTTCGGTTCAAAGTTCAGATATTTTTAATTTGTTTATTTTTATTTTGTCAGTTTAATTCAAATTTTAGTTTATTTTTTTATTAGTTACATTATAAATTCCAAACTGTCTTCTCTAGTTTGATTTATTTTTGTTTATTGATAAGAGAAATTTCCCTTTTAAATAGTTTTTATTTTCAAAATTTTATACTGAAATAACCCTTGTTTGGTGTATGATATTATTTTCCATATCAATGTATTTATATTTTTTTAATTCCTTCAATCATACACTGATTGGAATATAAATCACAAAGGTTGCTTACAACTTTCTTCGAAAGGCGATATTTTCTCTAAGCACATATGTTTATACTTTTTCCATAGCATCGAATAATAATCAATCAATAGGGTACAAGCATAAATTTTGCTATTGGTGGGAATTGACGCTTTATCAGGTCTCCTAACACCTCGCATGGCTATTTTTTCAAAAAAAAAATATAAACTTTACTTTTAAAACGACTTTAAAAATCATAAAATTTGAAAGTCCGCCAAAACGCGCTTTACGTCATAAAGATGGCTGCCCCATGCAGTGTTGTCATTTGTTTACGTTCTTATTCGTGTATCACGCTCTGAGTTCTTGTGACCTAATTTGTTTCTGAAAGCTTTAAAAATGGATAAAGCCGAAAAAAAAAACTTTGTATTCCAAGTATTGCATTTTTCCAGTGTGTAAATCAACGTCTATTAAAACTCCAGACAAAATATTTGTTACTTTACCTGGTGGCGCAAGCAATAATAGTTGATTAAAATACAATATAAACACACAACTACACCTACTGCAATACCGGCCGTATTGACAAAAGTAAACAAATAAGAGATATGACATCACACGTATCATCGGTAGCGTTCGGAAATCCTCGGGTGTTGGTCGGAAAGTGCATTGAAATTTGAATTTTTTTTTTAAATTTTGAAGTAATTTCCAATGGAAACTGGTTTATTTCCTATTACAAGTAATTTTTGATATCAACTTTACTATTATAAAATAATATCTAAGCAAGATATGATATATGCGAATTACAAGTGAAAGTGTTGGGTTATCGAAAGTTTTCATTTGTTTGTGCTATAGTGTGTTTCATAGGCGCCTTGTTGTATTGTGTATATAGTAGAGGATAGTTCGTAAAAAGTATGTGTATCAAGGATTAAATCATGTGACAGTAAAGTTTCAGCGTTTCTACTGCAATATATTCAAGAGAGAAATAGTTTCACCTGTCATCGAAGGAGGTGTAGACGTTCCAATTGAAGTGGCTCCACTACTATTTACACTTTCACATCTTTCGCCATTAATACTGTTAGCTTTTTCAAGTCTTCTGTTGTGTTTATGTTGTTCTTTAGCTAATCTCTCCTAAAAAGAAACATTATTGTTCAGAAAACTGAACTGTTCTAGAAAACTGAAAATTAATATCTCAAATTTTGTTAGTATGAATTGGATGCACATACCTATCCTCAAAAATGAAATATTTGTCTGGGAGTATTGTCTCTCTTAGTGACTTACCATTTTATTTCTAGCTTGTTTCTTTTTCTCTTCCTCACAACTCATCATCTCTTGAACTTTAACTAACTTCTTCTGGCTTCGAACCACTTTTTGTTCGTCCCTCAACCTTTCTTCTATTTTATGAACAGCATGTTTTAGTTGCTCTTTTGTAGAAGTTGGAAGTTTTAGATGGGCTTTATCGGTGGAGACAAACGATAAATGAACGGTGGAGAAAAATGGTTCCAACAAAAGATTGCTTATAGTAGGTAAACCATTTTTGCATCCTTCCGATGAAAGTATTCGAGATAGGAGGTCTTCTGTAAGAGAAAAGCAATACAAATGATTTGAAACAGTGGGGTGGTGTTAGTTTAAAACCCCAAATCGGTAAAACGCGGCTGTAATGAATGTATCGTCGATGGATACTTGGTAGATTATAGGTGTGGAAGGGCCTCTGAATAGGTGGTGTTGCTGGTCACTCGGTGGGTCATCTTACAGGAATAAAACAACTACCTGTAGCACTGGGACACGTTCTGTTTATTACTTTAACTTACTATTATAAATTAAACTACTTATTACTAACACTAATATTAATAGTAATGGTAATCATAATTATAATGAGAATCGATAATTAGAATGCCTCTTAAAACACTATCGTTAGCATATTTATACAAGTCAAGTTCATCATAAGTAAATATAAATAATACTATTTATGTTTACTTCACGCTCTGAACTTGACTTCGTACGTGCAACCTTCCTACTTCATATTTATGTAACGATTCGTGATTTATTGAAATTAGCTTCAAGGGAATTTATGTCTTTTAATTAAATATTTTATTATAATAATTTAAATAATTAATAACTTTATATTTCGACCCAAAACCGCATGTATAGCAGTAAAGTTAACTCAACTTCAAATGACGATGTTTTGTACCGATTTTGACTGGAATAGTAAATTTTAAAATTAATCAATTTTTCAGTATTATTTGTGATCAAGCTCTGACTGAAGACGTTACAACGGTTACCCGAGGACTAGAAACCCTAATAAATGTTAGCAAGTCCAGGAAAGACAACCACCATTTGTTCCTGGAGAAGGTATGTCTGTGGAAGTTCATCGCTTGTGTAGGAAGAGGTATTCGGTAATGAAGAATGGGAAGTTGGAGGTCGGTGGCCTTAATTATTTCGCGGTTGCGAAAATGCAAGGTGGCGCCATCTACCATCCCTCATCCCAGATTTTGGGCTAGAAGCGTCAGTTTTTAAGTTTCAGAAAACTACGAACTTTTCAACCACCATTTTTGCAAAAAATATTGGTGTAACGAAAAAGATTGTGGGGACAACTTTTGTAGGTAATGAACTGCTCCTCATTTTTTGTCTGAGCAAAAATTCTCTAGAGATCGTAGTTCGGGAGATATCGGCGGAAAACGGATTTCCGGGATCTTAGAACCATTTTCCGACCCACCCACAAATTTCAGACACCTGACATTTTGGGGGTTCAATGTACCCACAATTACCTGCAAATTGGAAAAAAAAAATTCTTGCTGGACCAGATGCCCACCAATACTTAAAATAAGGAATTATTTATAATGAAACTTAAATTTAAATAATACTTACTGAGTTCAATTACGGGATAATTTGGCATATTGTCGGCAATGCTTTCGTGTAATGGAGCTCCAAACATCATCTCATAGAGCACATGTCCAAAACAGTAAACATCTATGGCTTCCAAATTATTTATTTTTTTATGTTGCATAAAATATGGCCGGTAAAATGAAGGCACACCCAATATTCCATTTTCTATATCAAGGAGTTTTACGCGATCATTTTCAATTATTATATTTCCTGTATGTAGATGACCTTGAATATTAAAGTTACATGATAATAAAAAATTTTTTCTTCGATTGGCAGCAAAGTATTACTTTTCCTGCCTAGACAGCAAAGTGGGTACTTTTCTGCCTAGGCAGCAAAGTGATTATACTCAATTGGAATAAAACATTTGACGTAAACCTTTATTAGCAATTATTACATAACACTTTTAACAAGAATTTAAAAACATATGTTTAGTTGTTATTAACATTGATGGTAAAACTAATACAATTTTGAACGAATAGGCCACCTGCAAATACAATATCCTCCTATATCATTATGAACAATCGGAGAAAAAATTATATGTTCAACTCGGCAGCAAAGTAGATTGACTGCCTTAGCCAATTCAGCCTCGGCAGTCAATCTACTACTTTGCTGCCTAGTTGAACAAATAATTATTATTCCTCGTCAGTTAAAATTTAGGTTAAAATACAAACTTGAATGTAAAAAAACAGTTTTTTTAGCAAGCTCAGTTAATTCTTCTTTTTTTTCTTTTAAAAATCAAACAAGGCTTTACATTTTCAACTTTCATTATAGGTAATTGTAATATCTTGTCTTTGTGTTGTATAATATTTGTTTTCTTTTTTTTATATTCAATGTATTTGTATTTTTATTATTCCATTTTGATATCCACATAATTTTAATTTGAAATAAAATTTTGTTTGAAAATGGTTTAACCGTACCGAAAGTAAATAAATAAATACAAATTGTAATGCAAATGTCTATGAAAAAGTTCATTAGATTGGATGAAGTGGCTAATTGGCCTGCGATTTTTTCAGATCTAGTGTGGTCCTCATAAGTTAGTGCATCATCAAGTCCGAATAAGTGAACATAAAAAATACATCAAAGATAGGGAGTTCTAGCTAGTATTTCAGCCGAATGTAGTCAAATTTGGTTACCAATGTTAGAAAGAGAAATTTCCAATAATCAATTACCTGCGTTATCAGGATAGCATCATAAGTTTTTATCCAGGTTTTCTTATGATTTATCATTGGAATAGTTGTTAATCGATACACACTTCAATACAGAAAATCACCAAACTGAGTCATACATATTTTGAAAACAAAAATAATCATACACAAAAAAGTAACAACAAACAAACGCGTTTTATTAACAACATTTCCAAAATAAGCGAAAAAAAGCGCTATCCCAATAAAAACCGTTCCTGGTACGTGCACTTCACTGGATCCCATTTCTAGTAGACTATCATATCTTTGGAATGTCATAAAATAAAATAGTTATTTCACATTTTACCAGAGATGTGATCTACTATGAATGGACCTTAATAAAATTTGACAACAAAGTTTTGTAGTCTTAAACTTCAAAATATTATTGATTGTCTAGTAGTCATATTTTTTTCGTTGTGTCAGATAGGGACCAAACATTATTTTATTAATTTTATTACTAGTTAATCTTGACAAAGGTAGCTGGAACGCTACCGAAACGTCGGAATAAAAATATAAAAAACATTATTGTGGTTTTCATTTCCAAAATATAAGAGAAAAAATAATAAATAATGCCACAAGGAACTTACAGAAGGTATTTAAAACGCTCTGATCACTTGCTCAATGTCTTCAAGGATTTACAAGATATTGGACTTTATCGCACGAATGAATCACCATATCTAATAATAATTTTATAATAACCATACTATAGTTCTTATAATAATTTTTAAAAGACATGCACTTTAGCTTTTATTATTGTTTCAATTTTTCAACTTTTGCTTCAAATATAAATTTAACAAAATGTTTCCATAATACTTACCATAAGGAAGTCCTTTATCATGTAAAAACTTCAATGCTTCTAATATTTGTCGACCATAAAGAGATATTTGTTCTGCTGCGAGGGTTTTATGACCTTTGGGATTTCCATATTTTTTTAAAAACGACTGTCGAGGCTTCACTCCGGAAAGGAGATCTCTCAAAGTACCATTTTTATGAGCTAATCGAGCTACCAATGCCCCTGTTTCGGTACATAGACTCAGCTCAATTGGATATATGTAGGGATGCTAAAAATAATAATAATATAATTGTTCAATTATTGAAAATTGATTATTTTACTTCAGTACTTATGATGGAACTTAAGTTCGTTTTTGTTTATAATATTAATAGACGAAATGATTAAAAAAATACTAACATTCTAACAAAAAAATTATTGTGTAGGACACGTAGAGTTACAAAAAGTGAACGTTAATGAAGAAGACTAAATACAGGGTGCGGCATTAGTGCGACGAAAGTCAAATCATTTATTTACCGTAATAGATTTGAACAGCATATATTATATGGATGGACCAGGGAATTAGAGAGGTTGGGAGAAGGAAGAAAAGTAGGTGTATAGACTCAGAGTCCCAAAGAACGGGGAGGTGGTTATGGTTGCAAAGAAGGAGGTTGAGGCGAGGGGAATTCTGGAGGTGGTGGAAGGGATAACAGGAGCTAGGGCGGTAAAAGCGGGAAGGGGAAAAGCGTTAAGATGGTAGGGATGGACTCGTAGATAGAAGATGAAGGAATGAGGAAGAAAATAGAGGTATTGGGGAAGGGACAAAGGTGCTCAAAATGGTAAAGGAGAGGAACGGGATAAAAATGACGGTGGTGATGGTGGAATGGGAAAAAGCGGAAGCCTTACTGGGGAAAAGGGAGATTAGCGGAGTGTGAGGCGAAGAGAGACAAGGTGATAAGTAAATGCTGTCTATGTAAGAGCGAAGATCACATGGCCAGAGATTGTCGGCAGGCCTTCATTTTGTAGGGTTTGTGGGAAAAGGGGACACAAGCTAGGGAGACAAAATGTAGTAGGGGAAGGAAGAAAGTGGATGAAGACGATAGACGTAGGAGGGGCCTTCTGGAGGACTAGTATGGTCAAATAGGACGAAGGGGAGAGCAGAGCACGGAAAGAAAGAGTGTGGGGGATGGATGGAGGGTAATACAGATAATTTTGCATGAAAAGGAGAAGAGAAGGACTCGATATGGTGAGAGGTAGGAGTGATAGAGAGAGAAGATGACGGAGAGTGTGTGAAAGACCGCCGCCCGTCTTGAAGTATGCTAGGGTAGTAATTCCGAGGCAGGAGTAACAGTGAGTTTGAGGTGTATTTGGTTAGCCATGGCGAGTCATTATCGCTTCTGCCATAATATGCAGAACAAGAGATGGAAAATTAAGGTGTTGCTGCTACCCATCGCATCTGTTATGCACGGACAGGTAAGTCCATAAAGTTGTGATAAATTTAATAAAAACTTTTAAAAAGTGGACTGTGAATAGTTTATTTTTTATTACCAGCGGATTAGATTCTCATGATACTTGCTTACGCCAGCCATGTAGGAAGACAAAATTTTAATAAATACTATGTTTTGACTCAGCGTTCATTTGATCTGTTTTTGGTCACCACATTAAAAGACCATAGATAACCAAAGGTCTCACCAAAATTGAGTACAGCCAGAGTATGATCCATGGATTTAATTTCCACGTGTTTCCTATCGCCCGTTTCGCAGCAAATACGGCCATTTTCTCTGAAGTGATACTAGTTCTTAAAAGTTACATTTTTGTACAAAAAAGATTGAGTGATTGTGTGAAAAGAAAAATAAATGCATCGTTTTTATTATCTATTTGTTGATTAGTTACCAAAAAACATAATGGGTTACAATTTTTATATGCACAAAATTAACTTAGTAATTTTTGTAGACCTGTCTTGATTTTTTCTAATATCATTGAATCAGTTTATAAGGTGGTGTGTGTAACAATGAAATATGAAACAAATTGAACATATTGTTCAAAATTTCGTGCCAAATATTCTTACTCAAGAAATGGGAGCAGACACTTTAAATTTGATACGAGATAGCAGTATGTACTCCTCAGGACTCACTCTTTATACACTATTATATTATAGGGACTTCACTAACCTGTAATTGACTGATGCTTTTAAATACAGCATGCATCTCTCGATCATCTAAATATTTATCTGGACCATAATCAGTCCAACCCCCAAATAATTCCTCTTTAGGTAAAGATTTACATTTTAATTCATAATAGTGTTTCCGCAATCTCCAGCCAATGTCATTTATTGGACCTACAACTTCCCAGCCAACTTCACCTCGTAATGCCAAAGATACATGTTGTAAAGCCAACTCTGCAAAATAAACAGAAATTCGATGTAGGTAAGGCATGTCTGAAGATTTGCGACAATTTTTGGGTGAAAAAATTTAAATGGTCTATTTTTTATGTTGATGTAGTATATTTTTTTTATTGGAGAAATAATTAAACATTTAAAATCCAAGTCACAGTTTAATTTTTAGTCACAGTTTAGTTTTTAATAAATGAATATTTCTCCAGGAGCAATAACAATCTAAATAATTACTTAGTTTTAATTAAATGAGTAGTGTAGATATTCTGCATATTTTAAATTGTATGTTTTTAAATTGTATACCATTTTATAATATTAGCAAAATGAGCTATATAAAGGAATAAATAAATAAGTAATAATATTTTATAATGTATATCCTAATGGAAATAGCATATCTAGGTCTGCTGTCTGTAAATTAGTAGAAAGTGTAACGAAGCTGGTGCAGTAAAAGATTTATCCATATGATGGCACAGAAGACCTACAGCATCTTAAAGTTTTAGATGTTTGTTTGTTAGACGGGGGACTGAAATACCTTTCTGGGGGCCCGAACCCTTTTGCGGAATCAGCTCCAATGTAATATTGGAAGAAATAAGTAAAGCCGAGAAAAAGAGAAGATCTGACCATTGGAAAGATCTAGTAGGGCTTATACAATCAAAGACTCTTCTGGGTGACTACAACCTGTTGAAATCAAATGAATGCACAATTCAAAGTAAAACTGCACTAAGAGGGATACTAACGGGACATAGTCGCCTAAATGGGCACCTGAGAAAGCTCAAAATAGTGGAGGAAAAAGAATGCAGATTTTGTGGTATGGAAAGGAGAAACCTCAATGCACATACTTTCCAACTGCACAGCACTCCAGAATCCTAGAGCACAGCACCTGGGAGGTTACTGGATAGAAGAGGAACATTTGCCTAAGTTGAAGCCTGCAGACATCCTAAAATTCCTCCGGGAAATAGGACTAAAGGAACTACTAGTTTCTGAGACTCTCCTCAGAAACTGAGTAGAAGTAAGGGGGCACAATAGACCTTTTAGGTCTCAGTGAATGTCACCCCAAAAATCACACATACATACATACATTGTTAGACGTATGTCTACATTTGGTTAGTAGAAAAATTAGAAATTTTAGAAATCATACAGTAAAGGTGATTAAAGCAGATGCTCAAAATGTTGTCCATTTACTTCAATACAACAAGCCATAGGATTTTTAATCCCATCTTTAAATCAGAACGTGTATTTCTGACAGATCACCATCGCAACGGATGGATTTTAGTGGAAATTTTTTCTTCGTGGGTACCCAACAGCAAATTATACTGGAAATTTTTTT